>JAPMOB010209155.1:0-46195 GCA_029875015.1 Lepomis gibbosus
AAAGGCTCAGCCTTAATGGTACATTCTCTCCCAGGTGAGCTACCAGGTTGTCATGTAACCAATTAGGTTTTAAAGAGTTTTCTTAGCCTAAGAAGACTGAGGAGTCTTTTGGTGGATAACATTTGGACGGGGCCTGCTGTGGCTTTCTCTGTTCTTTTAAATTCCAGATGTAATTCATTGTCTGTGACTGAAAACTTTGATCCTGGTTCGTATGAAACTTAAATACATTTTAGTGATTTAGCTGCAGTGTTTTCTGTCCAGCTGTTTTCAAATATTATTTGAACAGGGTGGCAGTGGAGCAGTGGATAAGACATATGCACGCACATGAGAGACCCAGGTTTGATTCCTACTGTGACACATACACTCATGTCTCCCTGAGCACACACCTAACTCCTGGTTGCTCCAGAGGCATGTGACCTCTTACATATATTGTAATTGTAAGTTACTTTGGATAAAAGCATCAGCTAAATGACAAATTATGATAATTACAAGCTAGGCTGTCTTTTTGCCGGACTATTTTTGCTCTGGAACCTCAGAAATGATGGGGATGTGTGAAAAACATGACTTTCTGCATTGGGGCACAGTAATTTGTAGAGAGACAACTTGTTGCAGTCATGAACAAAAGAACCTCCTCCCTCTAACCATCATAATCAGCATCATCACCTTTCATTCGCACCCCCACGTTACCAGGTTTAACAAACATTTGTGCATTTTCATCTCCCTCCCTCCCCTTTCCACCAAAAGTATGTATCCAATAAATCTGATGTATCTTTTAAAAAAAGAAAATAGCAGATAGTTTGTTTTCAGAAGCAGATTGTTCAAAACTCCCACCAGTAATTAACAAGACGAGAGATGTAGTGAGAGCAAGAGGCAAACAGAAAGACAGATCCTCAGTCCTTTAATTGGAACAACATCTCACACTTTACAGAAGTGTCGTACGGTTCCCATCATCAATAGCCATGCTTCTTTTCGTGCCTCCTTATGCTCTGCTTCAGTTTGCACTGGCCAATCAGTAGCCCAATTAAGTATTTTTGTGACTTCCTGCCTCTCTCCTCTCAAGCTGATGAACATTCAGCCATCTCCCAATTAGAAGGATATTAATGAGGATTAATGAACAAGAGGCCACCGACCACAGGCTCATCATCCTACTAAGAATTAATACATTTGGGAGCATCTTTCTTAAATAATAGAGATATTGACCTTTAGTGAGACACACAAAAGGACAGAAAGTGGGTGGATGGTACACGTGTCATCAATTATATTATTTTGTTTGTTGTTGTTTTTTAGCGCCACAAATATCACCAAAAGTGCATGGAGCAAAACGGCCTTGACTACCAACGTAAAAAGATTCTCCCCAAGCCAATCCCAGCTATACCCTCCCTCGTCGTGTCCCTCCTTTTGTCTGCCACGTTCCTTCACAAGCAGACAAAGTAAAAGCAATGAGTCAAGGCAGCCATGCGTTGCCCCCGTGTGCGGCTCTGTGAGCTTTGTTTGAGCTCGAGGATGCTCAATGAGACGCAGAGAGTGTCATTTCTCAGGCCTGTCCCACAGGCTCGCCGAGAGGGCGTAGAGGGGAAAATGGAAGTGTAACAAACAGACTGTTCAATTAGGGGCGGAATGGTGTGAAATTGCCTCCAAATGATAAGCCTCTATTATAGCTGTGGCTGTATACTTGCCTGCTAGGTGAGTAGTTAATGTGTCTCAGGGAAAAAAACAAAAATTTCAGAGACGGTATGCGTGCATGCATCTTTATGGTTATGAAAAACAAACATTATGGATATGGAACACTGTAAGTCAGAAAATGCGGTAAATACAGACATTATTTAGTTAGTGTGAGGAGCTCGGTACTCTGTCTTATTGCAGAAGGACTCGTAATGTATGAGGGTACAAAACTGTGTCATTCAGTGTATCATGAAAAATAAACTTAGGTGCTAGTTTATTAGGTACACCTAGCTAAAACCAATGCAGTCTAATACAACAGTCCTGCAATAAATCCTCCTGTCATGAATAATGTTGTTTAAGCTATTTTGCAGCACTGGTTATGTGTTGATTTTTGGTAGAACTGCGACTAACATTTAGTTTCAGTATTAGGTAATCTATCAATTATGTTTTTTTAATTAGTCTATAAAACATCAGAGAATAGTAAAAATTGCCCGTCACAATTTGCCAGAGAACAAGGTGACATTTTCTAAATGTGTCAAACCAACAGTCTAAAATCCAAAGATAGAAAAGTGAAAATTGTTTTTAATTATTTAATGCCAATTACAAAGATAACAGTCCTGTTTATGACTTTCTCACTGCACCAGTGCCATGCTCAACTCCACTGTGACATTATGGATGCACATGCCTGCAGCCACTCCTCTAACCTCATATATCACTGGATAAAGGTTAAGGGAAAAGAACTGTCCTCAGACAGTGGGCCCAGAAAAGGGCACGTGTAAGTGAGTCTGCAGGGTTTTCTTTTTTCCTCACAATGAAGAGGTGCAAATCAAGTAATCAAGTCAAACTCTTCAGAGGAACGACAACTGCGAAAGTACTTCTATCTTGACCAACCAGAGATAAACAGGATGATTAAGACTATGACTGGGAAAATCCACAGGAGACACTGGGGTAATTTCTCTGGCTCCTCTTTCCCTCATATCGTCATAGGAAGGTCAACACTCATGCATAAAGGTTCAACTAACAAGAGTTGTGCTGTGGCATCGCTGCAGAGGGGGATGGGGGAAGCAGAGAATGGCCTTTTCAGTGAAGTAGGAGACATCTTGTGTCCAGTAGTTTTAAATTAAAATTTGAGTTTGAAAAGTTTGAAATTAGAATGTTAATATATTCTAGATTTATTTTATTTTTCATGAGGGAGAAGGAATATTATTTCTAACTACGTAATTTAACTTTTTTATTAATAACCATACCAGACACGAAACAAATTATTATTCAAAGTATTTTTATATGTCTTAAAACGTAAAATGTCTGGAGGGGATCTTTGATAATGGATCGAAGATGTATAGAGCAGCTTTTGCCCAAAGATGTCTGAAGGGATCTTTTTAAAGTCCTTATGGAGCTGTTTTTCTATAAGTGGGTCCCCGTTTTGTTTATCGTGTGCAGTCCCACGAGTTGTGTCACATTATTATAGTGATCTGGTGGCAGTCACACACCAATATATCCTGCAGTGCACTAGCAAAGACAGGGCTAGTGCAAGCTAGATAACAGTTATGTAAACAATAATGGATTTAAAATACTTGAGGAATGCACACTCAGCAGGTTTCTAAGACCTCAAAGATAGACACACTATGTTTTGGTGCATAACACTGAATGTAACATAACATGAACATAACTTTTGTTTGTTCAGAATAAATCCTTCAAGCACTATAAGTTTGAAATAAATATTTCATTAATTCTCTATGATGTTTTATGGTAACATCTTAATACAAACATATATATGGCAAGTGTAAACAAAAATCAAATATAAAACAAGTAAACTGATTTTGAATGCAATTTGTTCATCACTATTTTACATTACATAAGAGAAATCAACAATCTAATAAAAATTCAACAACTTATTTTGTTTCTAATTTTTAAGAACCATTTCCAAAGAATCCTTTTGCACGACAGAATTTTGTAGCATTAAGCGGCCCCAGAGGAGGTGTATGTTAACACATGTTCACACTGACGTCTCCATTCAGCTGTTGCTGCTTGTATTTGACCCAAGTCTTATCTACACGTGTAACAGGGTCAATGTGGTTTTCCCCAGTCAGTAAAGGACTGTGGGGATTTGGGCTCCACTGCCCTTTTGATGTCTTCACCACTAGAGCCTAACATCAGCTGCCAGGACCCAGAAAAAGAATAATTACATTTTTATGGCTGACTTTACAGAGCAGAGTAACACACACAGTAACAATGCCATGCAGGTATGATGTTTAAATCCTTATCCTGCTGAAATCAGCAGACCTTACCATTGGTGTTTTTCCTCAAGCAGGTTCCTGACAGTGAAAAATGTGTGTATGCTCAAACTCAGACTGAGGGACTGAGTGTAAAGTGTGTGTGTGGTGTGTGTGTATGATATCTTTTTCATAAATCCACACATATGTGGGCGTATGAAAAAGAGAGCTGGAGACAGTTACAGAGAGAGCATTAGAGTGTTTGCATGAGCCCATAAGCAAGTCGCAACTTGTGGTGTAAAGACCTTGCACAGTGAGTTTGTCCAGTTAGTGAGCTCCCTGCTTCTGTTATCCTTGATCAATAGCCTGAGGTGACTGGATGGGATCCCTGCACAGTGTGTTGAGGGGCCAATCTTCACCCCCTGACCAGCTGGCCCTCGCAACCCCACCTAAGACAGATAGAAACACTACACATGCATGTGTATATTGACCTGTATGCACACATACGCACTTCGACACAGCCACATTACCACCCATACCTATCCCACCATACCAGAATAGGCTTTTAACAGATGGGGTGGAAGGGGTTAACCACCCTACAACCATTCTGCAGCCACTCAATTTGGTAGATTTGGTAAGAAGGCATAAGATTTATTGCTAACAGGCTCTTAGTAGTTTTTTATGCATTCCTTTACCATCTTTCTCTCCTTCTGCTTTCCCTCACTTGCCATACCTTTTGTTGATCATGCTGACATAAGCTGAAAAACCTCATTGTGGTGTTCAGGTTTCTCGCTGGTCTATGTTGGTTTCCTGATTAAACTCTCATGAGAAGCTTGTGATCCTCCACAGAAATAAATGAAGAGAAGGAGCAAGGTGCATCTAGGAAATGTTTTAATAATGCATTTAATACTTGAGGAAAAAAACTGAGACTGGTGGTTTAAGAAGGAGGCTCTTGGTTAGAGATATTTCCTGATGATGAACAACCATCTGCTCAACACCTCTGCTGCAGCAGGTGTTTGACTTGAAGAGTATTAAAGAGTGGCATGTTTCTGTGCGTGAGGAACGTGACTAAATAAAGAAGCCCATAGCTATGATTACATACATAGATACATAGAACTCAGATAATTCATAACTTTACAATCATTTGAAAATGGGTGACAATGTAACTTCACCTGGGATTTATTTTTGAAAGTACAAAAATTCAGCATGTTCCTTTTAAAAACTATATTTTTTAGAGCGCAAAAACAAGCTACATGGCCTGAGTAAGAATTTATGAGTTTAGCAAAATTGTGTATCCAATAATTGTGTTTTCTTTCCAGACCACCTCTCTCAATGTATCACCAAGGTGACATTTTGTCTAGGATTTCATGTAATAACAAAGTACCTTGTAACATTCGCTTAATCGATAGGTACGGAAATTGCTTATAGATGTGGAGGCAAAGTTATCCAAAGGTAACAAACTTAAAGTGCAAGGAACAGCAAGCCGGGAGTTCACAGCAGTTGCACTGAGCAGCTAATCACAGACATGTGATTGTAGAGTAATAAATGTAACTCCAAACTCTGATTACTAGTTGGATGACAGGGGTGAAATCTCAAGGGCAGAAAACGAGACAGACGAATGATGAGATAAGCCATAAATTGGAATGTGTGGTCTATCTTTCTGTCTAGTGCTGATGAGATGGAGGAATAGAGCATTATGGGTCCGTTACCCCCTCCGGAGCTGGAAGGTACATCGATGACTGTCCACTCCTGTCGATCAGTGTCTGCCAGGTGCAGCCGTTTCTGATTCACCTCCCAGAACTTTTCCTCTGCTTTGACTCTCGGGCTTTAATTATGCCTTAGGCACTACTAGGCGGCCTCTCTCCGAGCATAAATACATAAATACATGAGTACAGATAGAAAAACATACAGACAGGTGCACAGAAAGGCACACAATGTCATGTGTGACACACATGCGCATAAACACAACCAGATGCATCACTGGAGCTGCAAAGAGAAGCACATTAACACAAGTCATTTGAATGTAACACAGGAACTGTTAGCTGAAGTTCCAAGGTTCCTCCGTCCGCCCAGTCAGTTAGTCGTTATCTGGGCTCCACCGCATCTGAATATCAAGCGTCATAGTGGCGATCTGTGTTGCTATACACCTCTGTGTTATGAGCCCAGTAGCATGTATAGCATAAATATGGGGGGAGTCCTATATGTATAGACCACTAACCAGGAACAGGGATCTGAATATGATTTGTTGGGCAGTGCATTGGGAACACAATTCCAACACAGGCATGTGACGTTATACAATAAATTTTAGATGGCAAGTACTGTGCCAGCACAACTCTACCTGACAAGCAGAGGGAAGAATGCTCCAAGACTACATTATAACCCCCGATCAGACACAGCCAGTGTTTCCAACACCTTCAGACTCCATCATTACCTATTCAGAGCCTATTCCACTGGACTGTCATGGGACTCATTACTCCGTTGCTTTGTGAGGCTGCAGACAGTCTCGCAGCTGTACGGTGGGTAAGAGAGAGAAGGCGTACGCTGACCCAGGACACAGGCGCTGACACCGAATGTCTATCAACACACACGTAGACACAGAGTTTGACCGCACTGAGGGAGGCTTAGAGGTAGAGTGGTGCCTCGGACAGTCCACCAACTGTTCAGGGCCCTGCAGGAATCCATGCAAGCTTCATGCATGTGGAGATGATGTAATATAGTGTTGGAGCGGCATTGGTGAGAGGAAGTGCAAATGCTTCTCCCATTCACTCCATAAATGCTGGAATAGAATATTAAAGCATAGGTTCACATGTTTTCACAAGTCTACATTAATACAAAATGCCCATGTGTACATTCAAAGAGTTACTGCTGTCTGTAATCAATTTTCATTTACATATGAGCTATGACATGATTTCTTTCTAATTTGATTCCAATGTAAGAGATAGGGTGGGGAAATCCCTGTTCTGTGTAAAAATGCTTCCTGAAGTTCAGCTGAAGCTACTATTGAATTTGATCAGTCTGAATTAGTCAAATCAAGTGGATATCTGACATCATTTTAGTATGAAATACTCTCTTCCAAAACTTGATGTGTTTCTGAAAACACATTAAGTTTTGGAAGATACACACTTAATTTGGTAGGGTATGCAACATGTCCACCAAATTAAACAACAAAATACATAATTTGTCCATGCCCTATAGAATGAAAAAATTATTCTGACCTGATGCTATATATATATCAGACAATGGGTAGGCACAATAACAACTAGGGTAGGTTTAGGGAATAGTTGTAGTTTTGTTTAACATTTAAACCTCTCTAAATTTAGGGGACATTTGTAGTCATGGTTACAGTAATAACCGCTTGGTTAATGATACACCTCCTGTGTAAAAGTCTGGCATTTTGTTGACTCATCCATATACCCCAACTTACTCCCGCTGTGAAATTTGTGGCTCTATAATATTTTTACTAATACTTCCTTCTTTGCTCCTGACAAACGATGCTGATGCCGTCATTTCAGTTTCCTTCCCATCTCATACATTTGAATCACATTAGCAAGGAGTTTTCACTAGTATAGGCTGCAATAACAGCGGCAAATGTACATATGGTTATTTTGTAATTAGGTGGTCTTGAAAAAAATGTGAACCTATCCTTTGTATGCACATCTATGAACCTGTTTGTCTTCCTCTGTGCCTAACAGTGCGTGATTGTCTGGATGCAGAGTAAAAAGGGAAATGACTGTGGCATCAGACAATGAATGAAACAATCCTCTTTATCTTGCTTCTTTCACCGACTTCTCCTGTGCTTCTCTCCTGCTCCCCTTCTACCACAAAGTTCTCAAGACCTGGGGCACTTGGCAAATTAATATCAAATAGCACACGCCTGTCATTGGCCCCAGTTGGTAGAACAAACCAGATATTAACAGTAATGAAAAGAAAGCTTTAAAAGAACAGGAGAGAAAAGGAGGGAAGAGCAAAAAATGAACGGGCACTTTTTGAGAATAATGTGAACACACACACATCCATATACAGTACACGCATCCCTGCAATCACCACCAAACACAAGTTGGCTGCGCGCACACACACACACACACACACACACACACACACACACAACCCTGTGTTATATGATCCAGAAAGAGTGGGATAATGGAAAAGCCCTGGGGGTGTGAGAGGATTGTATCTTCTCCTTAGCTGCAACTCTCCACTGTCCACTGCCTCACAATCCTTCAGACCACGCCACTGAAACCTTCAGCCAAAGTTTAAAACACTGCTCATTACGGCTGTGCGGCTGCAGCAAAAAAAAAAAAACATCATAAAAAGCCTGTTTTTTTTTTTAGTCCGTCTTCCAGCTGAGGAGTGGCTGCTCAGTCAAGTAGTGCTGTGCTCATGTGAAGCATTTCTTCTCATTCCGAATGTGAGTTTTAATAAAACTTTAAGTTGTTGGATGGTAATCGAAAGAATTCTGCATTTCAAATCCAAGGGCTCTGAGAGGCTTGTGTGATTCAGGGAAGTGATAGGGGATCAGGCAAGCCTCCGTTCAATCACAGAATATTTCCTGCGCCATATATGCAATTCCTTTGGTGCTGTACATGACGAGTTCATGATGACATGAAATTAGCCCACCTTAATTAGTGGCACCATTAGTGGCTCATTAAACAGGTGTGCCATCCCCGCATCAGAGACCACTTGGAAATGTCACAATATATACACACAGATCAGCTATGTGCATGGTGGAGACCCCTCTGTCTCGCTGCTTCTTTCTCTTTTTTTTGTCTCTCTCCTGCTTTCTATTCCTCTAATAGAGATAAAGAGAAAAAGTCACCATCAGTTGCAGGCATATAATGGAATCTGAATCAAATCCAGTTTTATATTTATGGCAGCCACATCATCTTCTAGTCATTAGTGTGAGTATTTTTTTTATTTCATTACAAATTACACACATTTTCCGAATACACACCGCAAACAATCTTTTGTGATAGCACACACTTTACTCAATAAATGACAGTTCTCATTCATAGCATTCGTTTCGATGTCTCTCACTGGGATGCTCCTCCCCGCGTATTCCTCAGAAGCATTGGTTGTGGTTGTGGTGTCTGCGTCTAGTGGACCCACCTACCCTTAAATAGCGTACCCTAAAACACAGACACCATTCAAACACCTCTTCCCGCTTTGGAGCATATCTCGATCTGTTGTACAGGCTAGCTAGCTTAACTGTCCGAAAAGAGCTGACATCTCAGTCACTGGGTGCAAGCTGCCTTCAACACTCTTCGAGACAGGAGCATTACCCACCTAGCCTACTAAGGTCTTAATTAGCACTCCAGCAAATGGGGCTCGGCTCTGCTGCTGAGGGAATAAAATTTCGAGCAGGGACACACACAAGGTCTGCTCTTCCTGCCGTTGAAGCCCCCGGTTCATGCAGGCACTGTACAATTTTATTATTTATTGTCTATTTTTTAACACACATGCTTACTGGCTGCAGGAGCCTATCCCAGCTTATATTGGGGGCAAGGCGGGGTACACCCTGGACAGGTCGCCAGTCCATCACAGGGCCACACATAGACACAAACAACCAGTCACGCTCACATTCACACCTAAGACACCAATTAACCTAGCCAGCATGTCTTTTGATGGTGGGAGGAAGCCAGAGCACACGGAGAGAACCCACGCAGACACAGGGAGAACATGCAAACTCCAGAAAGAAAGGCCGGGGCAACCGGGGTTTGAACCCACAACCTTTTTGCTGTGAGAGGACAATGCTAACCACTGCACCACCACCCACACAAACACACACACGCTTTGATTACTTTACACTTTAATTACAGGTTTAATGAAATGTATGGGGTTTGATTGTTATAATGTAGTTTGTATGATGCTTTGGCAATATTGTTGTTACACATTCATGCCAATACAGCTAATTTCAATTGAATAGTGCAGGTAACCATGTTTCCATAGCTTCCATGTTACCTGTCTCACAAGTGTAAATGTAACATTATAAATCACTGTGTGTGTTGTTATCTGATCTGTTTGCTCTTACTTTACACTGGGGGACTTTATAAATTCATAAAGCATTTGAAGTCAATTTCTGACTGAGCTGTGGCCACATAATGAATAGACAGAAGGTGTTCCAGTTCACTTGTTGACTTGCACTAAAGATGGGGTTGTTTTCTTATGAAAATGTTAAGCTTCCTTTTACAGAAATATAGACCAACAGTGGATGTCACTGTGTCATGTGGAATTAGAAGTTTAGATTTTGTGTTAAGTCTGTGTGTATTCATGCTGTTAAAACACATAAACATGAAAATGAATTTGCACAGATTAAAAGAAAAGTTTCACATGTTAGATTCTTTATTTGAGTGTAATTGCTTTGTGGATGTAGCCTCTCTCTAAACGCTCCTCATAAGCTTGTTTGTCATAGTGAGCACACATCAACCGGACTTATAAGCACAAGTCAGAGTGAGCAAAATTGTGGCTTTCTCCCAGAAGCAGTTTTATTTGGAAATCTTTTGCTGTCAGGCACTTTTATGATAATCTTGTTAGTCACTAAAGTTTCACATTAATGGTGTTGAGATGCTCCTCAATGTCACACAGAAAGCTGGGCTGCATTAACACGTTTCATCCAAAAACTTGTTAATGGTCACCCCCTTGCTCCGAGAAACATCCTCACACATCTGAGTTGATGCCACAGCTTATAATAGCCAGCCTACCCCTGTGTAAAAAGGACACAGCTTGAAATACAGGACCTTTTTGATGCAAATAGGACAGAAGCAAAGTTCTCACTTTCCAAACTACCACATGTCGCACTTGTGTACTCTAATACAACTGTATTTACACTACTGGACCAGTTCTAGGTTCAGATGGAGTGGAGGCAGCAATACAAAATGAAACCAGAGGCCAGGTACTTTAAATACAAAAGCCAACAGCTTACTGAATGTTAAACACAGACAATTAATATAACAAACATCAGAACCAGCTAACAGTACTATTGAGAACAACAGTAAGTAAAACTCACTCTTCCCTTTTCTTACTCTTCTCTCTCTCTCTCTCTCTCTCTCTCTCTCTCTCTCTCTCTCTCCTAGGATCAGATGATTAGGTTTAGATTTAGGTAAATTGGCCATACCTATTTTAGTTTCTCTATTTCTTGAGTTAACTCGTTTTTCCTCCCTTTCACAGGCAAGAAAGTAAGTGAAACCTAGTGAAACAACTAAACCCTTAAATCATAATATTCACAATATGAAAACAAATTAGCCTATAACATAAAGCATCCCTTTAAGTTCAGTCCAAAGTTTAGTTCCACTCTTGTGTTAAAGTTCAGCTAAGCTCAGCTCAAAGTTAGATGAGTAAAGTTCAAAATTCAGATCAGTTCAGTTTAGTTCAAAGGGAAATAATCCCGCTGCCACCGGTCTGCTTGCAAGTTTACCAACTGTCCAACCGTATGACGCAGATTCTTCCAGGCATGAAGAAGCTACGTCCTCTCTAGAAACCTCATCCATGGGTTTGGCTTGCCATCTTGCAGAGATGGGGACAGGAGTTTGAAACTCGGACTCAGTCCGACTTAAGTCGCACACACAGTTACCTATAACCTACCTACTCAACACATACTACATATCTGCTGCGCGCGGCCACAAGTGCAAGAGGACAACAAACAGCTGCTGCGCTATTCATCATAAACTTTGGCTTTAAAACTTCATACAACAAGATCCAAACAAAGAAGCGCTGAACGCAAAATAGGTTATAAACCTGTGGTGAGTAAATATGTTTAGCTCAGCATTGGCCATCTAACATTAGCATGCTTCTTGATTAAGCTACGACCAATAAAAAGATGAATGAGTGTTTGTTTGCTTGCCAAACTTGTGGTGGTCGATTAACGTAATCATTTACGTCCCACTGGCTGCCGTCAGGTTAATTATTAAGGCTGGCTGCAAACCGGTTACAGGTTATTGTTGATCATGTAACATTACAGTTTTATTTAGTTAACGTCACACTGGTTTGAGAATCTGGTGGTGTGTTGACCAAACAGTAGTTTATAAGCTGTCATTAGTTGCATTACACATTACATGATTGTGCTCTGTAAGTAAAAGACAGGTTACAGTATCCCTTATAGCGAAGCAGTTTTATAAGCAGCCTGGATTGAACGCAGCAGCTGATACAACCCACATTATAGCCAGGAGTGAGCATCTCTGCTATCTTGTATCCGGTGTTTGTGAGAGTGTGCATGTCGTCTTCCACACACAATAGACGAATCTCCCTTGAAGCTCCAAACAGATTTTTACGTGTGTACATTTTAACAAGTTAACTTATTTATGCATTTAAATAAATTATTTATATTGATCATAATACTATGTCCTGACGACATGAAAATTGCTATTTTTAATCAGGCTAATACAGTAGAATATAATACCGTAGACGAGCAAATGTACATGGTCAGGTAACTAATAATTTTCATGCCACAGTATACTGTGAGACCAGTACACCGCTGCATCGCTATTTGTATGTAACAATGATTATGGTCCGATTAAAGTTAAAGCAATTAAAGCAGATGTTACATATTATTTCTCACTTGACAGCACAGTCCTACACAAGCAAAAATTATGCTCAAGGGCGTCAAAAAGCAACACCAAGGCGTTGACAAAGCGTCCAACAACATTGGGATGTGTAAATGTTAATATTGAAGTGTAATCTATTTGCTTGTGACTGTAAAAGAATTATGTGTTAGTTATGAATATGTCATCATGCAAAAAGGTGTGCAGTAAAAAACGAGTTGTGCGCATGCAATCTCGCGCGCATGCATTGTTATTTTCTTGTGAAGTTGGTAGGGTGCAGGGTAGGGTCACTAAATGTGATTTAGTGTGGATGGTTCCTGTATGTTGCGTGTTAATATTATTTTATGTTTTTATGTGTTATTTTAGTTGCTACTTTGGTAGTAGCTAACGGGGATCCCAATAAACAACGTTAGTTTTTACTTGTACATGTAAGTCTGAACTTCCAAACTCTTTATATTCAGGTCTGCAGGATGAATTTTCTAAATCATGCTGCAAATAAACGCAGATTTGTTTGTGTATTAAGGTTCATCTTTGCATTCATCCACCGTCCATCCACCTTGAATCTGCTAAAACTGCTTTGCCAGGTGAGCTACCTGCTATGCCATGCTAAAAAACATTAGATGTTGACGTGTTCTTAAATGGTTCGGAAAGGCCATTAGCAAGGTAGAGTAGACAAGCTCATTGTTATTGGTTGTGGCATCTCCAATAAAATGGATTTGTCAGAAGTTAAGTGACCCACCTTCTGTCTTGCAAATCTTCTTTTCGGAGCCATGTACAAAATCAAATTAAACTTGCAAGCCGGCAACTAAATGCACAACTTGCAAAACAGAGTTTGTAGGCAAGACTTAAAATATTAAGCTGAAGCCGCAAGCACAGAAATTAATGTACAATGTACTTTCAACACAGAGGTTACAGGTAGAAGTACAAAGAGTGTACAAAAAAGATAACAGGTACAGAACTCAGTAATGTGATTCCGTACACTTGACGGATGTGGGGATTTGCACAAAAGTTTGCTCCTGAATATAAATCCTTAATGCAAAATAGTGACATATGAATGGCACTATCTCTTACCACCTCTCTGCGGTAGAGATGCATACTGTATATACATCTTGCTGCATTTCAGCCTGCTCTCTTTCCTTCTTCCCTTCCTGTCATTCTAATCCCACTTAAACATGTCAGACTCTGGATCTGCTCCCCAGGAAAGCCACCGCTGCCAATCTGAATACTGAGCAAAATGTCTGACTAACAGGTGATGTGGATGTAGGGGGGAGATAGTAAGAGAGGGGTTTGTGTGAGAGGGGTAAGATAAACCAGAGTAATGCTGGGGCAAAGAGAAACAGAAGGTGTGACAGATAGTATATGTTATAGAAATACAGACAGAGAAACAGGGAGGTGATAATTGCTGGCATATGATTGTTTCATAAAGGGAGTGCCTCTTAACAAGCACCCAGGATGCCATGTAAGGGGAACCCAGACCTGCACTGATGGGAATGCACCAAGGAGCTCATTAAGAGCCACAACTCATCCCTGCTAACCTGCCATCTCCTGCCGTACCCTACTCCATCCACATCTCAAAATAAATGACAGGACCTGAGCATTGCATGCCGCTTTAGACAATGCATGCAAATGAACTGCGTGCATGCTGCCGGGGAATGTTTGTTTTGTTGGTTGGTTGGTGCTTTCTCTGTATGTAATTGCTCACTCTTTGCCTATGCTTTTGACATTTTGAGTGAGCTTCCATCTCAGGTCGATCATAATAAATTCATGATCCTTGCAGTGTGAAGCCCTGCCAGTGACATGTATACTACATGGACACTCGTTGACTACATTGTTTCAGGTGGGAGCTGACAGGTGACTGTAGCCATCAACTTTAAAAGAGGAACAATAATAAGATTTTAGTCATAACCACAGCTAAATACCGGGCAGAATTTCATTTTTTTTCCTTTCATTTTGCCTTTCTTTGTGCTGTACAGTTCAAAAAGAAAATGTCTTCTCCAGTCAAAGCCTTTCCATTTGTGGCTTGCAAACACATTTAATTGCTTGTGCCATATGAGGGTTTGAGGGCTCAAAGCCTTTGTTGTAACCATCGTTAGTTGCATTTTCTGTTGTAAATGTGCAGTGGGTGTGTTTTTCCCCCTTCAACCACAATGCATCGGCAGCCAAGGACCCTTTATACAGAAGTTGTTATCATGTGGACCTTTCAGTCAGTTTGCTGTTATCCAGAGGTCAAAGCAGCTGTTCTGAAGCTGTTGATTAGTTCTACTAGAAGACAGTGTGACCAACTATTGTTATACAAACTCTTAATTTCAGTCTGTTTCACTCTCCAATTGTCTTATTATCATTGATGAAATGTTATCATAGCAATTATCATGCAGTTTGTCATGTGCATGTGTTCACAGCTTGTCTCACATACTACACAACCCATCAGCCTAACAAAATATCTTTTGTGCACATTTATGACTGTTTGCTCAAGGACCTCTCATGCTTCACACCTATGTTATTGACTGAGCTGATTGTAAAGCAATTTGACTATATCTTTTCTGCTATGTTAAAAACAAAGGTAGTCTGCTGTAGGCCACATTTTGGCATTTGCCGTGGCTCAAAAACTGACATCCGTAGAAAACCTGGGTCTCATCTTGAACTGCATCGTCTGCTGTTTAATTCCATTCTCTACATGTTATGATCCTCCACAGTTGGGCAAGATACGAGATGAATATAAATACCAGTTTTTGTTACCTTCGCTGCCATCTTGACTGGAAGGGAGCAATGAGGGACACTGGTACCACTGGAGTGGTAGTGTTTTGGTAGTGGTAGTTGTTTTGTGTGTCTCATTACAAGAAAATGTTCTAAATAAATACCAATGTTTAAATTCAGAAGTTTGTTGAACCCAAGACACTGTTACAATACCATTTCACTATTCAATGCATCTTAAAGAAAACTAAGACTGTACTATATAAAAACACTAGACTCAAAAGAAATGCCCCAAAAAAGAATTGGTTAGTAAGTTAGTTATTGTTTTATTAAAAACATTACAATGTTTGTCCACCAGAGAGCACTGATAAGTTGATTTTTACCCTGGAAAATGTCTCCCTCAATAGGTTATCAGAAAAATAATTCAACAGGATTTTTATCATCGTTGTTTGTTACATTAACATCATTATCATTATCTCTGCAGCTCTGTAGTCTATAAGTGGTGCATTTAGATTGTGCAAAAAAAGGTTTAAAAAATATAGTCTCTTTCCTTCCTACTTGAAGAGTAATAATGAGGGCCAGGTTGGCACCTAGACCTGCTTCTGGCTGGCAGCCTTGGGGAGGTTCACACTAATCAGCCTGGTGTGAAGGTATTAGCCATCCCTGTCTCCTTGGACCGCCTCATTATACACCTCACCTGATGGGTGCCACCAACCAGAACCTTACAGTATCTTAAGTCTCAGCTTGGCCTTCTCCTCCTCTGAATGTCCCTGACAACATCAGCTCTCTGGGCACCATTCCCAGGCTCTCTAATCCCGAGGAATTGGTGCCTACAATAGAAGGATACATTCCTTCAAAGTGCATTTGTATATTGATATATAGCTCACATTTGCACTATTGTGTCTTGTTTATAGAGGCCTGTTTTCAGATGTAACATTTCTGTAAGTTCAAACCTGGTTTTAATGCAAGTGTCTTAATGACAGTTTCGATTTATGAATTATTAAATTAAAATGAGTTATTTTTTTATAATACATAGATAATAGTCATAGCTAAATATTTACACTTAGAGATACAGATAAACTAATCATGCTCCTTTGGTATAGGTGCTGTCACTTGTCACCTGACTGTCTAACTGTAATGACCTGTTTGAATTAATTCTATTACGCTAATCTATATGAGCTGCGTTAAAATTCATTCAAACAAATTACGTGTTAGTTTGAATTCGTCCAAACTTGACTTTTTGGAAGAGCAAACACAATGGCAGCTAAGCTCCCGGGGAAGACAAACAAAGAGGGAACTTTCAGCCTCTTACAAAATTGTACAAGGAGAACAAGAATAAGTGCAATCTTTGCCCCCCCATACGGCAGCTGAGTATTTGCTTTAACAGCATGGCAGATCAGGAGTCAAGTGACTAGATTCATTTGTTGGAGTGCAGAGGGAGTGCTCAGAGTTAGGCTTGCCACAGAGAGAGGAGGAGGGGAAATGAGAGGATAAAGAGAATGAAAAGCCGTAGGAGGTGAGAGGTAGATAGGCCTGGAGAGAAAACAGACGGACGGACAGACAGACAAATAGACAGAAAGAGAGCAAGAGCATCGCAGGTAGTTAGAGGACGAGAGAGAGGGAGAGAGAGGCTTCAGTTCTCAGCGCCCTCAGACAGACACTCTTCCCCAGAGACTTCTTATCTACAGGGGGCATCTTTGACTTGATAATCCTGCTCCTCCTCACTTTTACCACCCAGAACTTCCCCCGCACACATACACACACATACACACACACACACACACACACACACACACACAGATACACGCACCTCCACCTATGCACCCCTGCCCAGGGCCCAGGGGAGTGAAGAGCTACCTGTCACTGCACCTATACCTCCAGGCAGCTTGTGGGGCAGGGTGATGGGGGGTGGGGGGTTGTCACTGTGCCCGACTAAGAAGTCACCTTTCGGGATATGAATCTTAATAAGGTGGGGATGAAGGGGGGCTAGAGGAGGTGGTAGCAGATGCATGCTGCTGCTGTTAAAGTACAGTGTGTTTGCGCGCATGTGTGTGTGTGTGTGTGTGTGTGTGTGTGTGTGTGTGTGTGTGTGACAGATGGAGAGTTGTGGAGTGCTGACAGGCCCTGTATGCTTCCTGGCTGCCAGATTATTTTTGGTAATTTATAACCATTGTTGCTTAAAGGCACTTTTATCTTCAGTGGTTACTGATATAACAACACCCTAGAAACAGCAATGCAACAGGCTCCAGTAGACTGTGTCTCCGGTTATTTGTGTTTATGCTTTCTGTGTTTTGTGCATTTGTGTGTTCTTGTGTTTGTGTTTGTATGTGGTAGAGCACTGAGGGTAGGGGTGCTCTCACTCATAGAAATGAGCCTTTATGAGAAGGTTAGCAGATAAACAAGGGGACTGAAAACGTACTATACTGCATGTGAATGTGGAGACCAAATAACATAGTTTATGAAAAATGACTCTATTTGTTGTGCTCACTGTTTATTGTATGGAGCATAGTGTTACTTCAGGCAGAGCGCTGAAGTCGCCCTTGATTGGCATAATTCATGTTTCAGTATCACATACCAGATGACTAGTAACGTCTAATTAAAATCATACAGATGTACCGTGCGGCTGATAAAACCTGACACTTTTCACTACTATCTGCTGATGGCAGCAGCAATACTCCTACTGTTGATTTAACGTTATATTCAACTACAGTATGTATTTGTTAAGGGGGGATTTATTCTCCCCACATAATCCTTATATTTCTGCTCGGATTCTTCTTCCAAACAACCGAGCCAAACTATTTGCTGGTCAATTCCTTAACAGAATTCACCCGTTTCACAAGAGCAGTTTGTATACACTATCACGTGGGAATTGCACACAAACCCAATTTTGTGTTTTACAATTATGGCCTTTTGTTTAATTAGTGAAATGTGTCAAAATGAGGAGAAAAATGTTGCAAATTGCAGCATGTATGTTGTAAAATTTGCTGCACTGGGCCCCAGGACTAATACTATACATTTGTCTATATGTGTGTGTTAAGTGTGTAGGAAGTAAAGACATTTCATTATAAGGGTCATGTAGCACCAGCCATTCATAGAGTCACTGAGTCACAGTTTTATATGTTATTCGGCAAAACAAAAAGATACACACAAAAAAGTACAAATCAAATACACGCTCTGCAGAAACTGGTGTGTGTGGCAGAGTCAAACTGGGCAATCTGATTATGTTTGATAAAAGAAATTTTCAGATTTATTTGTCTGAGATGTTTTGTCTACAGCCTTAATGTGACTAGATGGATTATGTGCATGTTTTTGGGTGAGTTCAACGTTGTATGTCATCTGATGCATTTGGACACATCAGTGATGTAACCTTAGGTCACAGAGTGTTTAGGGTCTTTCAACATTAGACGCACTCACCCATGCCTCCAGGCTAGAATCGACCAGTTCCCAGCTTGTATCCAAGTCTTATCTGTAGTCCACGCATCAGCCTGCATTATTCATGGCCATCCTGAGGCCTTTTTATAACCTCTGATGGTATGATTGGTAAATAAGGTAAATTCAAAAAAACAAATTTTGCTACCTGTCAGAAGAAAATGGTCGTGGATCACAGCAACATTCAAACAACTGACATAAGATGCAAAGAATTTCAAAGGTTGTATTCACAGCTAGATGTACTGTACAGTCATTTATCACTAACTCAAATTTAATAAGACTAAGTACACATTCAGACCAGCTTTAGCTCTGCATGAAAAAACGCAGCCCCCTCATTCATTCAAATGAGGCCAGTCCAGTGACGCAGCAGGGGTGGCAATGCAGGGGGCGGCAGCAGAAAAACACAGGGCCGTCAAAAGGGTCGCAAAAAAGCTGAATCAGGCTCAACTTTTGTCAGACCAGCGACCAGACGTGATCTGGCAAGGTGTTGTGGAATACAGTGAATATTGCATTTCTACTGTTTACCTTGCGATCATCACAACAAAAGACTATTGCCGGCATGATCATTTTCTATATATCCTGTCTCAGAGCATGACAGATCTGATAAGCCTTCAAACTTGTGGATCCGTTACTCAGTCTGGACTTCCTGGATGGTATCTCATGTTTCACCTGTACCTGAAGCATGTACCAATGAAGCCCCTTGCATTGTTTTCACATGCTTATATTTAGCAGGTATAAGTGTTATCATGTTCAACATCTTAGTTTAGCATATTATCATGCTAGGATTTGCTGAATAAAAAATAGCACAGCTGAGGCTGATGTCATTAGTTTTGCAGTTATCACCACCACAGTCATTAGGAGTGTGTCTCCATGAATCTCTAAAAAAGTTCATGGCAATCCAACCAATAGTTGTTGAGATATTTCTGTCTGGATCAAAGAGGCGGACCGACCAACAGACAGGCAGCCATTACCATCCCTAGAGATAGCAGTGTTACAGATCTCACTCGACAATTCTCATTCTTCGCATCGGAGCAACTTCACAAAGAGTCATCCACATTGTGACACTGTCAAAATAATTCCAGCCACATATTATGTCCTGTCCAGTTCTGACAGACAGACCTAATCAAATCCAATTATACCACTTCTCCCTTTGCTCCCCATTAGCGCTCATCTCCCATTCTGCTCTCAAATTCCCTTCCTGCAACAAAACATTTGAATGACAATGGTATAGTCCTAACACCCGCAACAGGCACAGCGCTCATGCTCTTCTCCTGTGCCTCTCTCACCATCTCTCCTTTCCACACGTTCGCCTTTCTGAAATCGATATAAAGGAAAACAAAATGACAGGGTTTCATATCACTGCTGTGATACCCCGAGACTACACAGGGAAATGACTATTTCCACACACAAAAGGCTCCATTACTGCCAGGTGACCTCTTGTCATTGTGTTCCTTAACCTCAGAGTTAGACACCCCAGGATCGGCGCTTCAATGTGTGTGTTAGCAGGTGTGTGTTTATGTGCGCCTCAGCAGTGCAATTGTGTATGTACCAGAGTACCTCATGCAATGGCAAGAAACCTGTTATTATTACCAACTTTTTTTCTCGCACTCTTTTTGCTGTCATGTTTGCAATGACTGCACAGCCCTCTGTTTTTAGCATGAAAGATTCCAGCTTTTTAAAACAAATGTCCAATGCATATCTAATTATATTTTTTTTCAATGCAGACATTCCTGCAACCCTCCTCAATTAATGTTTTTCCTTACTGAGTAAATAAGGGACTTTATTCTGTAGACTCAAGATGGCAATTTTGAGTGTTTTCCATCTCTGCTTCTACTACTTCTTCAGTGTGTTTACATTAACAAGTGCACACCTCCACAGATGCAGTGTTTTTTTAGCAAGTGTGAGCATGTTTTAGTAGGCACTGAGATTGGGTTGATGTACTGTAATAAGTAGTGTTCCAGGTCAACCTTAATACTGATTTTGTGTGTTTCTTCCTCATCTGCCTTCTGCATTTATTTACCTTTCCTTGTCCCTTCTCTGTTACTCCTCCACCTCCTCTGCTTTGAGTCCATCGCCCTACTGTTACGTGGATTTATAAAGTGCATTAAGGGGTAACGGCATTGCTTCTACAGCTATGCTGTAGGCTACGCTGTCAGTGCTATGGCACCTACAGATATACGGCGTGGAGATCATAAGAAGTATGAATGGTAAACTTGGATGACTTCACCAACAAGTTTCTGATTCCAGCAGAGATTGTTTGCAAAGAAGACGACTTGAACCTTAAGCAAGAATATTGTCTTCTTTACAGTAACCCACGTCCAGCAAAGCCATTGCCACTGCAAGCCTTCTCCCCTTCTCCTCACCATGAGCATAACACTATCGCAATGAACTGAAGAAAATGAACACAGTAATTATTCAGTGATGACACAAGGTGAAAAAGAAGTTACCTCGATGTAACTCTTCTTCTAAAAGTAGTCTGTCACTGTACTGTATACTGTATACTGTATGTCACAAAAACACCATTACATGTAGGCTAGTCATTTGATGCATCCTGGGTTGATCCGGTAGCTCTCAGATATCAAAAAAACTTAAATCAAGAAGTAGCTGACTAAAGTTTGAGAAGCTTGCTGGACAGATTTCAAAAGTTAAAAGACGTAAATGCATCTGTAAGCTGTGGAAATAACCTCCACAGAGTCTGTCCCCTGTAATAATGACATGGTAAAAGACTAAAATTACACTGATGTTCGCTGTTGTTCTTCCTCCTCACCACAGCAACAGGAAAAAGCAGCTCCCGTGATTTCAGCACACGCAATAAAACAGAAAGCCGGGGCGTTTGTCTGATTCTGTCTTGAAATGACAAGTGTAAATAGGGCAAAAGTATGTCATTATAGCACTATACAGCCTGATCAGGTACTAAACATCTGTCTAGTGTTGTGGGGATTCTAGGTGAATCATGACACTGAATCATAAATCAAAACCTTTGCCGTAGATATCTACAGTGGCTACAAAGTATGAACCCGGCTTTCTCCAGAACCACATCCCTTTCCATCACTTCCTCCTCCTTGTTGTTCCAACTTTACCATTTTTGCTTCCTGTGCCACCACCATCCCAATCATCCAGCCCATCCCCTTTCTACTTTTCCTCATTTGCTCATTCTCCCGTTTTCACTAGCTGCTTCTTCCTCCTCCATCATACTCACATTGTTGTCCTCCTCACTTACCCTTATTTACCACTTTCTCCTCCACCTCCACCTGCTTCTCTCTTAATCCATCAAAGTGCGTTAATGGTAAAGTGCTTTAAGGCTGGTTAGTGGGTTAAATATGTGACTTCTACAGGCATTTAGTCTTGCTGTAATTTATTGTCTTTAATGATACTACATCTAATTTGTCTGCAAACATGAAGATGATGAACACGAGCAGCCTCTAAGTGTGCAGTTTTGGAGATGTTAAAAACTTTCTCCTGACACCTGGGGAGGAAAAAGAGGAATAATGATGTGAGGATGATATTTGTGAAAGTAGATGCACTCTGCTCTCGCTCGGAGCATGTTCATTCATTTACGATAACCATGCGGCGACCGAGTGACTCAGAGCAGGAGCGTCGCTGCTAAGTGGAACAGAGAAGGGGAGCAGCTGGGCGAAATTCACCTGCCACTTCCAATGTGGATCAGAAATTGCACTCACACCAGCAACCCCTCTCCGACGGTGGGGAAAAAAATTAGGGGAAACAGGAGGACAGAGTGTGCTGTGGCCACACAAATCACAGACAGTAGATTGAATGGAGGGCAGTGATGGAAATGGGAAATGGTCACATTCTTTGAGAAGGTTTCATGGTCTACTGAAGATGCAGCAATGGGTGTAACCACTGATTTACAGCTGCTGTAAGACTTACAGAAACCAAAAGAGTGACTTACTCCAGTGGTCTTTGATTAAGAACTTTATTCTTTATAATGACAAAACATAGTTTTATTCCAATTCAGTGTCCTTTAAATTACATTCAGATTCTTTCTTGTGGGAAGAAAAGTGCCAGTTTTGTATGTATGTAGGTGGTTGGTGGGGTGGATGGTAGGCAACTTTGACACTTGTGGTTTGATTTTAAATCACTTTGGTTACGGCTGGGGAAAGATCACGGCTTTAATTAGACATAGCCTAATACAGAAAACGTGTCGTGCTTCAAGTCGCTGTTGACTTTTTCAGCATTTAGCCAAGACAGTGATCTTTCCTGAAAAGGAAGTGCTGTGATGTCCTAAAAACAACCCTTACACACGTACTTTAGTAGCTAGTCGCAGATGTTTTACTGCATGAGCGTCTGTTGTAAGGGAAAAAAATTAAATACCTTGTCAGTGAATGCTTGCAGATGCAGTCAGTATCCAGGGGATATGATTGGTGGATTCTGTTACATAGTACTCTGAATACTTCCACACCTACTTTAAGAAGGGAAATGTGATCTTTCACTGTAGCACAACATTTTGTTCACTTCCTGTATAGTTGATCTCTTGCATTAGTTGCCAAATTATGTAAATTATACATTTATATACAACTTTACATTTTGCTATGTCATTAGAAATAACCTGCAATTACAGACATACTGTATGTCATACTGTAATTATCAGGTTGCCTCCATTCTCTTCCTTGTGAAAACTCCCACTGTTCTCTCAGTCTTCTCAGCACAGTTTGCATCTGCATGCAATGACTCTTTGTCTCGCAGGGAGGCAGTGCTGTCTCACACCGATGAGAGCCACAGACAGAAAAGGCCTGCATTTGAAAGAGTGATAACAGATTGGTAATATACAAGATATAATATAGTCACACATAACCACAAAGCTGCTCATTTTGCACAGACACTCCCCTCCATCTGTGACAGGGTCTCGCAGGACAGCCAAACTTCACCACCTCTGAGCCCATCAACATGATGTGCACTTTTTCCAGAATTTCCCAAAACACAAGCTTTGATATATGAATATGAAACTAGAAGTATGAGGACATACCCCAGCTAAGCTAGGATGTCTGAAGAAGAATGTGCTGGAATGTCTGTTTGATCTGTGGACTTATATCTTTGGGTTCAGGGTGAAATTGTGTTGTTCTCTTTAGAGAGAGAGAGTGAAAAGTAGTTGAATATGCTGTACTGAATACTGTATACATGCTGTAAATATTTTGAAAAGCCACAGACAAACAGATGAACAGTAAAACAGACAGGTAGACAAAAAGCTATTGAGAAAGACAAATAGACAGTTGGCTGGCCAGTCAGTCATTCAGACAGACAGAAGGGACATACTTCATCATACACAGACAGAAAGTCGAGACAGACATTATGCTTATACAGAAGACAGGTAGGCCAGTCACGCAGTCAGATATGTATGACTGATGGACGGCATTGTAGACAGACACGCTGATCTCCACACAGACAAACTTGCGAGATAGTCAAGAAAACACTGTGCATCCCAGATCAGTTCATTTTAAAGGTCCACAATCAGGCAGGCAGCAGCTGGGACTGGCCATCAGGGAGAGATGTGGGGCCACTCTGCCCCAATATATCCATGCAACATTAATATTTCAAAATTGTTTTTCTGGGAATTTATAGTCTTGCCAGCTTGTGCTGTTGGCCTCGATCACACACAGTAACTTAAATGAAGCCGTCAAGGTTCATGTTTTTGTGTAAGATAATGATTGTTTTGCATTCACTGGTGTGTATTAGAGTTTAACCTGCACAACATATATTAAATCGCAGAGCTGGTATCTGTGGTGTCTTTGTGCTTGTTCAAGAAGTAGTTTATGATAGTGTATACATTTCAAAAAGTTTGTCTGGTTGTGTAGGTCCTCTATCTGTCTGTTATGTTTTTTTTGTTTCTCTGATATGTATAAATGCAGATAGAATGAAAATTACAATGCCTATAAATTGCAAAGCGACAGGACTTATTCATTTAATTTATTTTACAAAAATAGTTTGATTATTATATAATTTATATAATTATATAATTTATGATGAATTGTCAAATGAGAGGTGATATAAAACAGCAACTATTGACCATTATTGATGAATCTGACAAATTAATTTGTCGAACCACCAGTACAAACCCAAATATATTAAATCTATTATCATATATGACAAAGAAAAGCTGGAACCAGGAAATGTTTGGCAGTTTTGCATGAAATCGCTGACAATGTGTACATTAATAGTGATCAGTTATCAAAACAAGTGCTAGTACATTTTCTATCATCCATGTATAGTTAATACTCTAGCATGGATGAATTGAATACTTCTTTGAAAAAGTTAGCATCTAAAGGTTATGTTTTAACACAGCCACTTACTTTATTTGGTTATGAACACTAACTTTAAGCAATCTGAAAGATACTTCTTGGCGTCATCTCTGATTAATTAAGACTGCAGTCACCTCATTATCTAAACATTAACAGGACAAAATAGGCTATTATACATGCAGTTTGTGGTCAGTGTGGTTGCCAATAAGCTGGGCGCCGTGACGCGCGCGTGGACAGAGCGAGGGTGAGAGAGAGAAAGAGAGAGAGAGAGAGAGAGAGAGATCTTATCTCTCTAGATCAACTAGTCAGTCTCCCAAAACACAAGAAGCGCTGATGATATTCATTGAAACCCCCTCTTCGCTTCCGCCCTCCAAACTGACTTCATCGACGCGCAAACTTCCAGCTAACGTCCAGCATGAGCGGAGGGAAACACCATGGATGTGCCACATGAGGCGGACAAGAGAAACTGAAGCCACCGCTCAAAGTTTCCCGGGAGAAACCGACGTGACACTGACTGAGCAAACACACAACTTTACGCGGGTTTTTCTGCTTTCCTAGTACTTTTTGCTTGTCGCCTGCCTGTTGGGATTGCTTGGATTCCGCGGCGTGTCTTTATATGTTCATCCGAGGAGACGTGTAGTTTTTCGGGGTGGTCCGCTATAAGGAAGGTGACATGCAGGTTCTCGGTTGGACCATAGTCCTCCTCTGCCAGTGGATCCTACGGAAGGTGAGTTTATTATCGTCCTGAGAAGAAAAACCTTTAACAAAACACTTGTTTATATACAGAGGTGTGGGTTGTTTGCGTTTGGAAACACTTGCCTTTTTTAGAAGGTCAGTTTCCTGGAAATCACAACCTGAAAAACCCAGATGCAGTAACGTTTCTGTCGCGTCACATAAAGATTTTTATTCAGCTCAGAGGCAGCGGGACCTGGAGATTTTATAGTTTGTTTTGAATGTGCCCTATTTCAACTGTAGCCTATCTGCGGGGTATCCATAAATCTTTGTTCTCTGGAACTTGACTTAAAGTTGTCTTTATATGTTTACAACACGTGTTTATACTGCAAACAGACCCAATTTATATGCTTCATTTTGTTGTGTTAGTTTGAAGAAACGGCTGCGCGACTTTTGCCCGATCTCCAAACGCGCAGATTTCTGCTGTCTGAGCGTTTTCTCCTTTACTCCCAGTTAAGCAGACCCGTTATCTATTTATCTATTTGCGCTTCCAGCAACTTCCTCTAATTTTCTTCAGATGTTAAACACGCCCGTGGCGTGTTTTATTATCTCGGCATCGCTGTGGCAAAGAGTTTGTACGCCTAGTTTGGCTCCGATGCTGCTGTAGCTGCTGATTATGTGTGGTTAAATGCGTGCGTGGATGTGCGCGCGCACTCATCTTTGGCTGCTTGCGCATTATATTGGTGAGGGTTTTCCTGCTTTATACAGTGACAGCAGTAATGTAGTTATTATATACAAACATCCACACATAACAGAATACAATACAACAGAATACAATAGGAGGCTGTCTGTCCCAGCAGATACACACCATGTGTACTCAGCATGTCTTGGCCTCAGCAAGAAATGAAAGAGAATAAAAACATGACCTTTCACCATGATCCTCCTCTCCTCCCTCTCTCTCACGTCTGACTCCTTCATTTTTCACCTCCTCCCTGTTCCTTTCCTCTCTCCTCTCCTCCTCTTCCATTATGGATCATTTCACCCCACATAGAGTTTCATTAAAAACCACTTACAGTATCTTCAAATACAGTTGTAAATCTTGTTGTTTGAAAGGTTTGAAAATGCTCTTTAATCTGCCATTTTTACTAAGCTTAAAAGGCAGCCCTGAAAGTGTAAAACAAGCCTTATTAGCAGAGGAACATCACTTGATTCAAGTGACAAACCGTAGTGGTGGGGCTGTAAAGAGCTGAGGGGGCGGACGGGTGGAGGACCTTCACTGCTAACAGATTTGCTTGGTGGCCCACAGTAATCTGCATTTTCTCCAAACACAAAGACAAGGTGGCGGAGGGTAGTAGTCACAGGGGGTAGTTTAGTGTGTGAGTTTTTAAAAACACATTCTTGGCTGCTGGCAGATTGGGGTTAGGTTATATTGTGACAGGTAATAACACCTACGCTTCTTTTGAAGATTGAATGCAAATCGTTCCCGCTCCAAAGTGGAACTGCTATGCGTCTTCTGCATGAGAGTGCAGCTCGGGTCCAAGTATTTAGATCGACTTGGTGTAAGATTATATCAGCCATCCTTTAATGTACCATTTGAAATTGTGTTAGATCTTTTTTTTTTTTCGAGGAGTAAGTGGGGACAAGAGTCTTGTTTGTTTTCAGTGGGGTGTAGATGACACAGTGATTTAGCTGACATAATACGACAAGGTACATCCTTGGCAGAACTATTAGCTCGAGGGATTAATAAGTGAAGAGGTAAAGGAGGCAGTGAAGAAGTGAAGGCAGGTGAAAAATTCGCTACACAGAGGGGAGGAAAGAGAGAAGAGAGGAGATGGTGAAACAGAAGTCAGCGGAGGTAAAGGAATGAAAGATAACATCAATCAACTCTCTAACGTAATACCATGGTTTCTTTGAGCAAAACCCACCCTCAATAACCGTTTACAGTAACTTAGAGGCCTGTTCCAGTACACATGTAAGAGCATAAGTGAGAGAAGAGGTGGAGATAAAGAAGCAAAGTGAGAAAGGACGAGAGTCCTCGCATAATGTCTTAAAACTCATCATTCATATTTTCTGACAGCATTAAAAATGTGAATTTATTTTATAGATTGTTATCCATATGTACTTTTTAAAAACAAATGTGTGTTTACATACTTGGATGAGAACATTTTGTGGGCGGGTTCTCACATTTGTATGAAAAAAAAGAATGAAAGAAATCGCTTTTCCTGCATACGATGTCCAACGCTGCAATATTGTAATTTTTTCCACCTTGTGCTTTGAAACGATATCTACACTAACAGCACTACAAAAGAAGAAAAGATGTGTGAAAAGCTTCTTTGCTGTTTTATGCTCCCAGTAGGAACAATAGCATTAGCCGCCATCTCAACCTGACAAAATCCTCTTATCTCCCCCCATAAAACAACTAGCTATATACCCCAGGGATATTACAGCAACGGAGCCACTTTAATTTCATTACATATAGTCCCACTTCCTTTGCAATCATGTCTCATATATTCTGCATATCTTTGTATTTCAGTACAGTCTCTGTCCTGGTAAAAATGTGTGTGAGAAAAACAGCTGTGTGTGTTTGCATGCTCACATGTTATGCACTTATTCACACCATTGTGGAAAAAACTGAGCCTTCACAATAGCGGGATCAGATTTTTTCCCACCACGGATTTAACAAGGTGGTTGGTGGTTTCCCCTCCCACTCATTGTCTTTTTGCTCATCCGTCCGTCCATGGATCATCTCAACTGTCAACCGGCCCAGTTTCAACAAGCAGGAGTGGTCTGTAATCTGTGCAAATTATATTCTCTGTTCGCAAAGCGATTAGATATGTAATCTGTTGAATCATGATGACTGAAGCAATCACATTACTGCTATATCTACTGCCTCTGAAATTGTTCCCAGAGATCAAAGCGTTCTTTAACCTAAAAAAAATGGCTCAGATTCATGCAGTTTTTTAATGGATTCTAACATGGTTTGCTTAAGGTTAAGCAACGATCCATTTTTATTTAATTTGTTTTCTCCCCTTTCGACAGCCCTATGCCCCATTTTTGACAACCCATTACTTTTAAAATGAGCTATCACTCGCGTGGTGCAGTGAACAGTTCCACCTCAGGCTTTGTATAAGCCTTAAGGAGAGGGGAATTTAATTTTACTGTATGATGATGTCATATATTTTAGACTAATGTAAAATAAAACATTATTACACACGTATCGTTTCTGCTTTGTACAAGCATGAGGACATGTAGGACCGTAAACTTAAACATAATTGCTTTTTGTAATTTTAAAGATCAAGTTTGATATGTATAATAACTGTCTTGTAACCCCACAACTATTCTGCTATTTCTAGATCATGTTGTAATAATGGAGGCAAACAGCAGACACATAAATGAATATATTATGGTGCCAAAACTCAATTACAAACAACATGTGCACACTCTGTTTGACTGACAGCTTGACTGCACATGAAGTTCCAAGGAGGGGAGCATTATGTCTGAAATTATTGATAAGGCGATGGTATTATTTTTAAGGCGCAAAAGAAGAGAAACCCAGAACATATTCAGGAGCTACTGCTGTTCTCACTGCCAAACAGGCCTGTTGCGGGTGTTTGGTTCTCTTCCTGTTGGGGCCACCTGTTCATGCTTGATATGCGGATGTTAAATATGTTCCTGGGTCAGATACTCAGCTACTATTCATGCATAGTAATAGTTTTATCACTATTTTTTAAATTAATCTCAATTGTGATTTCAGAATGAATCCACCCCAGTGTTGGGAGTAGTTAGAGCCTTTACTTGAGTAAAAGTAACAATGCCACACTGGACAATACTCTATCACAAGTTAAATTCCTGCATTAAAACTATTAGTTAAGTATTATTGGCAAAATTTACATAAAATATCTAAAGAAAAAGGATTCATAATGCTGAAGACTTACCCCTGTGAGCATTACTCTATTATATATTAGATTATTTTCACTGATGCATTCATGTGAAAACGCTCATTTAAATGTTATATACATTTGGGTTGTTTAATCTATGACAGTAAATTATATTTTATAAACTGATGTGTGAAATCTGAAACTGTATGGTTATGGATTAAAAGGTATACCATTTCCCTCTGACATGGAGACAAGCAGAAGTATAAAACAGCATTAAATGGAAATACTAAATGAATGATAAATACTTAAATTCGTACTTGAGCACAGTAAATGAGCTTAGTTACATTCCACCAATGATTCTCTCTCTCTGAAGTAGCTGCCACAGAAAATGTGCTGCAGCACGTTTTTTTATAGGCATGTACATTATCTGGTACTTATACATTTTACTGCATAAGTTCCATTTTTTGTGTTGTTTGTGTTTCATGTGATGGCCTTGTACCATCCCCACAGCTTGGGAATTTGCATTCAAACGGTGTAACGTAACAGTTCTCAGGCTTAATTAATTTCAAGGGTTTTATATTTTCTGTCACTTTCAGTGGAGAGGAAACAACATGTAAGGTGAACAAAATGTATTCTGGTCTCGTATCATCTACAACCCACCCCTCTTCTCTGTGGAGCCTCATTGCTAATAACCAGAGCTTGTAGCTGGGAGAAAGACAAGAGGAGAGTGAATCATGAGTATAGAATCATATTCGTGTCCAAAGTGCATTCATTCATTTTTAAAAGGCACTGGCTTTGTGTGTGAGAAAAACACGTATATGAGGGTATGGTGAGGAAAATTAAGGAGTGGACTTTTAATGTCTACTTGAAAATAAATGTCTCACATTAACTTACTAAAGTCCAGAGCTTCTTCTCATTTCAGCTTCTGTAACCACCTCCTTTCTAGCCAGTCTGGAGCCGAGCAGATGTGTCTCAGGTTTAAATGCTGAGACACATCACACTCCTTCGGGCAGACAGGAAACAGCTGGGAAAAGGGGATGTGGTGGTGTTTTTCTGTCACACATTCAACTGGCTTTGTAACAAATTTTAGGATTGTGTACTGAAACCTCTTAAAATAAAGACCAAAATTAAAAATTTAGGCCCAATCTGGGCCCACTGACCCACCAGAAATATGTCTTTCTGTGCTACATTTTGGATGTTGTCACACTTTACAGGCACACCAAAGCTGTTTCATCAAGTATTACATCTTTTTGGTCTATGGCGAAGAAACAGGTCAAAAACACAGGTCCACAGTCACTGCCATGACACTGTTTATTTGAAGCAGTATACTCATCTTCATTTGTGATCTGAACACTATTGTAAACATCCAGTAAAATAAAAAAGTCTAACCTAGAATTTCAATCATGATTTCCACAAACATTATGGATGGAACTCTTTTTTGCTTTTTTTCTTGGTAATTAAAAGTGGTCCTCTACATATTAAATCATTGCAGATTAGATCAGCTCAGATTACGAAATTACACCAACTGTGATATGCACATGGGACCTTTTCTTGTTCATCTGAGATCATTTTGGCCATTTGATATATTTGTCTATAAAAATGACAGAAACAATCCTAGCAGCAATAATGTGACTAAGGTCCTGTGTCCACCATTTAAAAATGTAATTAATCAGTTGGTATTTGTTGAGGTAAACGTCAAACAGTTCATGTTTAGAATTGTATGAGAAGTAAATTCGTTTTAACAGTTTTTGATAAAAGTATCTGACAAATTAAAATTTCAAACAGCTGGTGGCACTACAGGAAAGGTCAGAGGATCACCACAGTCACAATGATTCAACCAATGGGCCACATGAACGTCTGCACAAAAAGTCATGGCAATCTGCCAATAGATAGACTGACCGACCGACCGACAACATCCATAGTGTCACACAGCTAGCATGGCTAAAAATACAAGCAATAAGAGCTGGCTACTGACCATGAAAGCCCGGTCACTTCATAAATATCTGCAGTCTGCCACTTACTCTTACTCGACATCACCTGGACGTTTTACAGTGCTCTAATTATCTTTTGAGGTATTTGCTCTTCATTCATCTTGGCTGTTATTCATTGTTATTTTTAAATAAATGCTTTTTTAAAAATAGGACAAGGTATTCACAGTAAGAAAGACAGGACAGGATTTTGTGAAAAATAAAGTAAATGTTTCTGTTTAATTTTACAAACTAGCCTCCAGCTGTCAGAAGAGTCTTGCTTTGGTTTGGATCGACTAGGTTTGTGAATGCCAGATGGTGGGCTTTCACATAACTGCAAATAACGTTGGCAATTGGTAGAAGCTTTTATGTTGGAAATAAAAATATGGAAATCAGAGAAGCAGAAGCAAACAACTTGAATAAACCGCTCTTGTGCTGTTCCAGAAAGCTCAAGTTAATATAAAATGGTAAGCAAAATGTCTTTCATATAATAACCGTTTATAGCATGATGGCAGTGTTTACATAGTCTGAAAGAAAGTCTGATAGAGTCTGAATTTGTTTTCTGTGTCATTTTGAAATCAGTGGAACCAAATGAGAGTTATAGCGATGAAAGAAAAATGCTTTTATTGTGTGTTACTTTAAATACCATTCCAGGTATACAAAGGCTTATCAGAATATGTCAATGTCAGATTAATTTTTATCACATTGTTGAGACAAATTATGGGCTTATATTTTGCATTAAAGCCATAAACTCTGTTGCATAATGTCAAAGCTGTCATATCACAATGTAGATAAAGTTAGTATCTTTCAAAAGACAAGTCACATTGAATGAATTAATAAGGTGAATAAATTGTGTAACATTTGGGGACTGTCAAAATTATTGGATTGGGGTGGGGGGCTTAACCTTACGTTTCACTCTTAAAAAGCCACAACTCTCTATTGTCTTAAAGCGATTTCCTTTGACTTGGAAAAGATCTGCCACACACTTCCTTACATGTTAAAGTATTTTTAAAGTATTTTGATCCTTAACTTTAGTGGAAGTAGTAATATCCGAGTGTTGAAATATTCCGTGACAAATAAAACAGAATAATTCCTATACAAATGTGCAGAAGTATAATCGGAAAACAAAAGTAAAAGTATTCGTTTAAAGTTGCAGAGTCATGGAGAAGCTAATTTTGTACTAAATTATATGATATGAGGTAGTTACAGTAAACAATGCATCATATTTTATAAGTTAAACATATGTTTTGTATTGTATGTAACATCCCAGTCTGTAAAGTAGCTTGTAACTATAGCTGTCAAACAAATATAGTGGATATAAAAGTACAATATTGCAAAATGTAGGAGAGTAGACGAATAAAGTTGCATACAGTAATGTGCATCAAAGCACTTGCTGAAAGGCACTTTGTTACTTTCCATTACTGATGAAAGACTTGCAGATGGTGAACTCCCCATTTAAAATTTAACGTCTTAATCGAACAATAATAAGAATTTGTTGGAAGTTTTAACCACTGAATGAATGAACTGAGCGCAGGCAGCAGCTGAGATGACGACATGTCAAAATGCATGTACAGTACAGTGAAAGGTCGGTCTGACTGGTTGTCCTTAATTCCATCGAGCCCAGTGGGAACAAACGCAGTAGGGAAAACATTGTTGCTACACAGGACAAACTTTAACATAAGCACAAAATATCCTTGACCTGATGTTGGAAAAATTAGTTCTTGAGCTTCATTGAAAACATGGCAGGACAGAGAAAGAAGCAGAACACTGGGCTCCACTTCAGACCATTCGACCCTGGTTTCACTGCCAGGACAATCTGGAGAAGAGGCCCCATGGACAGCTGTTGCCTCAACCCCGAGAGGGTCTCACATCTCATGGCCTGATCCACCACCCAGCCTACGACACAGCTCTCTATGTTACTGCCAGCTTGTGCGGTGAAGGAGGAAGTGGATGGAGATTTTTGGTAGGATCATGGAGCCCAAACAGGAAGTCGAACTATGTGGAACTGATGTTTCCTGTTCTAGTTTTGTTATCATGGTCCTTTCCTATCATTTTTCTGACTCTGTGTTTTTTTTCTGCATCCTCCGTTTGCTCTCTCTGTCTGTCTGTCTCTCCTCTCTACCTGGGTGAAGGAAAGGAGAATGAGGGCAGAGCAGGCAAAGCACATATGGAGGTCCAGGTCAAGATCACCACACCTGATCTGTCTTGAACTGAGCGCAACCCACACTGCAGAACACATACTCACACAGCATTTTAATGCATCCCCGCCTACCTCAATAGATGCGCTACCATTATTACAATAGCACTGTGTATGACTCACCAAGCCTTATGGAGTGACTGTGGAAAATTGCTCCCTGAGAGGAGTTGTGGGGGGCAAAAATAGGGAATGTCTGAGGAGACGATAACGGCTGAAAGAAATCAATTTGAAAATATTACTCGTAATCTGTTTGCCACAAAGATATGTGACATAGACGTGCATGCATAGAATGGAGCAATGATAAAATTAATTCTCCCCAAGCACAGGCATAAACTCATGTATACAACCAAAAGGTACAATTTGGAAATCCAGGGTACACAAGTTCCTGATTGTTCATGTTGTCATGACTAAGGTGTGACGATGAGCTTATCTATTATACAACAATCACCATGGCAGAGGGGAGAAAATGAACATTTAGCTGAAGCCAATGAAGGAACATTACAGCTGGGTGTGTGATGGCACTGTAACACTGTCTGCTAAGAGGGCAGACATCCATCACTCACCCTCTCCTGAACAGGCGGAGGACAGGGGGGAGCTCCACAACTTCATTCATCCTCACCTTTTTTACATCTTTGAGTACATTGTTTTGAGTATTTGAGTTTCTTAATTAAATCAAATTTGATTTCAACAGTTTTCAGTCGATGTCTATTTTGATTCGTAATCTTTATTAAATAATTGTTGGAACAGATGCTTCCTTATTTAAATACATGTTTTTTTCCAATTTCGGACAGTATTTTACTTAAGCAAAGTTCTTGCAGTCTTGTTTAGTCAGCATGGCTGCATGGCTCTATGGATGACAGTGTCGGTCGGTCCACCACTTGGGTCCAGACCAGAATAACTCAACAACTGGTGGATGGATTGACCTGAAATTTCGTAGAGACATTCATGGTCCCCAGAAAAAGACTCCTACTGACTTTGGTGATCCCCTGACTTTAGCTTTACCACCATGAGGTTAACATATTTGGGTTTGAGTAAAATGTCTTGACAATTACCAGATGAACTGTCATACAAACACATTCATGTCCACCTCAGGATGAATTATAATCATTTTTGTAATCTTTAACTTTTCATCTAGCTCCATCCTCAGATAAAATAGTTTCAAGCACTTTGGTTTCTGACTGTTTACCTGCAAATTAAATTTAAAAAAACACATTACCTTCAGCCTCAGTTGTACTTTGTGTTGAGTGCTAATTAGCAAATGTTAGCATGCTGCCATGCTAAACAAGGTAAACTGCTAAACATCAGCAAATTAGCATTGTCAATGTGAGCATGTTAGCATCCTAACGTTAGCATTTAGCTTAACGCATCACTCTAAGCCTCAGAGGCCCTGGCACAGCTTCTGTGGAGCCTCTTATAGTCTTGTTAGTCAACATTTAATATTTGAGAACTTTGGAGTCTTGTTAAATGAAAAACAGGGTTTTGTAGAAAAGTTATTTATCAATCAAAACACGATTGCTTTTTTTAAAGGCATTCTTTTTTGTTTTTCTTTAGTAATGTATTCAGCCATTAGTATTTCTGAATCTCTGCTGGAGTTTTGTTGTTGTCCTCTTTTGCATGACTTAATAAATAAAGCAGCAGAGGGAAACTGGATGTGAAGTGGTCAGCCCTACTTTGGTTTGCTCTACTGGTGTTGCTCCACTTTAAGAGGTCCCCAGTCATCTTCATGATGTGAGCAGTGTGTAACCCCCCCCCTCTGCTCTGTCTCTCTCTTTTTCCTGGCTGTGTGGAGCAGAGTCGAGCTTTGGAAATAAATCACATCAGAATGGACGCTTGGCTCCTGATGATGGGCACTGTGTTTGTTTCATACATGCATGCTGAGTAGCTCAGCTCTCGGCGGGGGCCACCAGTTATGGCATAACGCCGCTGCCTGTGGTCACAGTGGTGCCTGGTCTCAGCCCCCCCTTGGTGAAAGCACACGCTGTGCTTCATACTTTTGCTCTTTGATTTAGCAGTGTGTATTCTGATGCCTTCACGTGTGTGTATTGATGCGAGAGACAGGCGTGTGAACTGAGCACGGGCTCACACTGAGCGCTGAATTGTTGCCTAAAACGTCAGGTTGTGTACGTGTTTGTTGGTGTGTGGCTGTTTATGTGTGCAATTTGTAATTACCTCTACATATACTGTAGGTGCACCTTCTCACTTTTGTTCCACACACACAATATTTGTATATGTGTGTAGCGCACATAGTTAGAAGGTATTAGACAGCCTTGGGTTTTCGCAACGTCTCATGATTAATAGTGACACACCTGGGGGAGATATATGGAAAAGGATTTTGTGCATGTAATGAAATATTAAAGTGTAATCCGAGCAACACCAAATATCATAACTCACGGTGCAGACGGCAGAAAATGCTCAGGGTCAGCTCAGTGTGAGGACCCTGCCACAGATGGGACTGTGGAGGAGGGATTAGTTTTTATCATTTTTTTAATATCTCCAGCAGGTCTTGTAATGCATTAATTTAGAGATGCATTGAATTTATTGAAGAACTGAGGCAGGGTGAGAGGGGAAAAACACATACATAGGTAACCCAGCTAGAGGGGTGACCCTTCTGGTAAGCCTCAGTATGTGATGAACCTCTGCAATCACACTATCTTAATAAATAAAACATCATGCGGAGATCCGCTGGACATGCAAGAATCTCAAGGATTTGATGTTGTTGGTGTTTTTTTTGAAAGAAGAATCCAATAAAGGAGTCTTGTTTCTTCTTTCAGGATTTCAGAAGCTACATGGGATGCATTATTGAGATGAAAGCAGGACAATATGCTCGTACAAGCTGTTGTCTTTTTTGGATATGCTCCCTGCGGACTGTTTTCCAACGTCAAAACTTTCCTTATCTATTGTTTCCTGGACTCGAGCTTAATGGAGAGTGGTCAGGAGATTTCAGTGGAGAAGCGAGCACTCCGCAGAACCACTTGGTCACAGATCCCTCACAGCTCTCTCAGTCTATTTCTCTGTCTTTCTCACTGTCTTTCATCTCACACCTCTCTCACCCGCCACCTGCCTGTCAAAACCTTCACAATCGAGCCTCTATCTTGCCCTGCATCGCCCCATTTCTCCTCTTTCATGCTCTTTCCACTTCCTCCTCTCTCCCCCGCTCCCCCGCCTTGATACTGGTCATGCCCGGCCCGCAACTACTTTACCAGTGTGTCTGATTAAAATGTAGCCCTGGAAGAAACAAAATATGTGAGGAGAATTTCACAGTTTCAGCTTCCAGCTCCTTGTGCTCTGATAGCTTGTGCTGGTGGAGACTGCATTTGCGTTTTAGTCTTCCTTTTTCCTCTCCTGGTGGTTTCTGGCTCGAGTCACCATGTTTCTCTCTGGGTGTTTCTGGATCAAGACATGGCAGTTCTTGCTGCTGAATTATATAAAATCTCTGCTTGGTTTTTAGTTAATTAGCTAGAGCAATGAAGAAGCGGGCGGGGGGTCTGGGGAGATTGATGGCAAGAGGGAAGAAATGGTGTGTGTGGAGGCGGCGAGGGTAGACATTCCCTCCTTTAACGTGGTCCAAGTTGGCCCAAAGGAGGTTGCTGGGGAGGGAGTCTAGGTCAGGGCTTAGGAAGGAGAGCAGAGCAAACTGAACTTGAGGCTGTGAGCAAATAGGAAGATCAGAAAATTATCTCACATCTTAACTGACCTTATACTCAGCATGCGGAGGCTTAACTGTCAGCGTGTGTTAGATAACTTTGACATGCATGTTACCAATTTATGCCATTTATTTTACTACAGATTTTGAACAAGCAAATAATGCATTGAAGGGCTGCAACTGTCTGTTAGGAAGTTACTATTATGTTTAGAACACTTTGTTTGCCCACTACTGTCTGACAAGGCTTGTTTGTTTGAGACAGAGGCATAGTCAGCTGATTGTTTGATCCACCTTCCATTTCAACTTTTAAGCCAACACTGACAATAAGTCCGTGATGGTTAGGGATTAAACGCCAATTTATTAAAGGCCAATTTAGTTTTTGTAACAGGCATAGTGGTAATTTTATAAGGCACTGACAAACAAAGTTTATGTGAGGGGGGCCGAGGCAGAAAACTTCCATAAGGCTTGTTATTCAACAAAACTGTATTCTGGATATATCTTTGGTAATTTTAAATTTAGGCAATGTAGTCACTAAATCATATTTGATTGAAGATTAAAACTACTGTAAATTCAGAAGCTGGGAGTAGGCAGGTGGTCATCAGTTCAACTTCTCTTAGTTCAGTCATTAGTCCAGAGTCAAGACTTGATTCTCAGTGAATTATAATAGCATGGCAACAATGGAGTTTGTGAGATTTAGGCACATTTTTGTAAGTGTTAATCACAATCCACCAAAATCACAGGGTCACCATGTAAATGTATCTTAAAATAACTTTCCTTTCCCTCTAAAAACTTTTATTTGCCAGAACTAGCTAGCTAACAAGAACTCAGCACTTTTGAATCTAATCCAGTGGATGAAACTTCAGGTTACGACGCAAATTCAAAATCTGGCCTTAATAAAGATGGAGCTCCCATCCTTGTCTTTCATTCTGAGTCACAGCTGGATCACACAAACTAATATCCCAACAAAAATTGCTTCCTCTCTGTGGGTTGTGGTCAGAAAACCACAGATGGAACCAGTTTCCTGAAGCCTCAGTGCACTTTGCTCACCAGATGTCACCCTCCCCTCGGTAAACACTTGGACCAGACCCCAATCTGCATGTAGCGACATGACCAGTCAGTGACAGTGACATAATTTGGCACCTAGAGAAAGAGACAGAGAGAGAATGAGAGCTAAGAAGTGACAGACAGAGAGACAGACGGAGAAATGGACACATATGTTCTACCAGTGAGAGGCCGGACATCACACTGCGGAGGGCTGTGCTTCTGTATGTTCGGCTGAGGAGAGTGTGAACAATGTAATGCAGCGTAGACAAAGAGGGCAGCAGCAGAACAGTGTAACCCCTGAAGGACCAACCCAGGGAATGCTGATCAAACTCTTCTTCCTCCACTCATGACTTTGGGGGGTGACGTTGGCAACGGTATAACCTTAAACTCTCAGTGCATGTCAGCTGCAGTTAAATATGTTGCTTGACTGACTGCATGAAGTTCAACTAAAGGTTTGGGGATGAAAAGACAGTGATCGCTTGAATGAATCAAGTTCATTTGCGAGCTCTGTGAGCCAGTACACACTACAGGAACTATACAAGTTATTTCTTTCATGCCCTTTTTTTTAAAACAAACTTTTCAGTTCGTACTGGCACAGAGTAAAGATCTTCCCTGTAAATTACATGCCCTGTGTTCTTTGTTCAGAAAGATATCCGACCAGTCTGGGAAAAGAAACAATTTATATTTAATATTTTGGGTTTTATGACTGTGTTGCACATCCATTCAGTTAGAAGGCAGTTATTACTTTGTCTATGTGAAACAACAACCAATCTTAGGGACCAAGAAATCAACCATTCCCCAAACAAATAACACCTAAGAGGGGTGGGGGATGACAGAACTTTAAAGCCCCATTCAGTAAATTATCAAAAACAAGTAAAGATTATTAACTTCAGTTGGTGACGACAAACACAACACAAAAAGAGGCAGACTTTGACCACAACCCACATTAGCTTTCCTATGTATTTGCCATTGTTCTCTCACGAGCATAGAGACATGTTTTGCGTTGCTGAAGGGGTTGAACAGTTAGATAACTGATTAGCTAGTCAGCTGTAGCGCATTGAACGGCTTAAAAATGTATTCGCAACTGTCAATATGGGTCAGTTTAGATGCTAAATGCTGTTGTCCTTATTCCACAGTACCATTGCTAGCAAAATACTGTTTGCCCTTAGCTTGGTCCACCATTATCTCAACAATAACTGGATGGTTCGCCATGAAATCTCGTACGTGATCCATGCAGTCCAGATGATTAATCATAAAACCCTTTGGTGATCTCTTGTCTCCCTTTCCTCAAATGCCACCATGAGGTTAACAACTCTTGAAAGGATTGATATGAAATTTGGTACAGACATTCCGCTTAAGATAAATTGTAATGATTTTGGTGTTCCCTTAAATTTGTATCTAGGGCCACCATCTGGTCAGCATTTCAATTTTTCTGCACTTCATGTTTAGTGCTAAATAGGAAACTATAGCACCTTCTGTCCCTCACCACCTCTACTACTGACTCCTCAAGTCTTCAACGTTATCCTGACTCTTCTCGTTCTCTAGGTATTCATTTCCTTTACATTTTTTCTCTATCACTCTGTGTTGTTGGATGTTTTCTTGTACTTTAGATAAGGAGGCCAGTGTGATCTCATGTCTCGCTACATCAGCCAGCAGAGTATTGAGAGGCCAGCACCGTGTCCTGATGGCCTGCTGAGCCACATAAATCAAACACATGCACACACAAGGACAGAAAGAAAGAGATTAAAAAGATATCAGTGTGAGATTGACTACCCTGTTGCCTTGTAAAATGGAACTGCCAAAAGGTTAAAAAAAAATAAAATACATACCACTGTATAGGCTATATGTACCTGTGCTGTAGTCTGGGATCAAAAATCCCTGTGTAGACCTTGAATGAGTAAACCCTCGCTTCAAGAGCGACACACCCACAATTTATGGCGTAGTTTACTAGCTGAACATCATTCTTGAGATCAACTTGAGGACTTAACCTTAGAGCAATATCAAAAATTATGTGTGGACAAATTTTTCTCCTACTTTATTGTGTGCCTCAAGGTTTATCACATCTCACGAAATCGCATCACGCAAAGCAGTTTGTATTTAACTGGATGTGCATTATTTGGTGATTGCCACATCCACTAAACAGAGATTAACATGAGATTTACAAATCTGTTGTTTAATCCACAAGGTCAGTACTTCCACACGTATCACCCATCAATTCTGTAATTCACATTCCTCCCCCACAATTTTTAGCATTTTTAAAGCAGATACACTACCTGCTCTAGTCATTATTTTTTGTAGGACGTAAATTACAAAAGGCTTTGTATATATGTATCTAATATGTGTACTACAATGTTCTAAATACATCTACAATGTTTTTAAAAAGTCTAAGGTCTTGCTCAAACACCTCTGGTGTCTTATACATATTGCCTCTACAATGATTTCTAATTTGGTAAGAATTGATTTTCATCTGTGACAACAAATGTTCTTTGTTGAGATATCAACCCACCCTCCCATTTTCATTTACCACATCTGATCTAGCAAAGATTGGATTTTGTTGCCAAGTGGTTTAGTTAATGATTTCATTCTTGTTCTTCATTGAGATATCAGCATCTCATTTTTCATTGTAGCATTGGAGATTACAATCTGTTACCAAATAATTTCATACTTGTTTTATAGATCAGACTGAATGTCATGTTAGATACAGAAATGTCAATCCTTAATCTCCGATGTTTTTCTACTTGTACACGCAGCAGCGAATTTGTTCTACACATTTGCTTGAGATTTTTTTCTTTTTCTTTTTAGGCATCAAAAAAGCTGGGAAATGATTTGGCATGCAGCTAATTGAATGACAGAACAATGCAGTTATTGTGCATGTAAACTATGCAATCTTAATTAAGTTAGTGAAGTGGATGTGATGTTTGAGATGACCATAAGACACCAGAATGTCTTCGTCAGTATGTGGAAATCAACAACAAAGTACAAAATGTATTATTTTGTTTTTACCCTGATAAAGAGATTAATGAGCTTGTTCTTGAGGGATTGTACTACTAAACCTTTTGCTTTTGTAATTTTTGAACTACATGTGTATAATTTTGTAGGATTTCTTAAGGAATACTCATTATTAAATATTGCTGTCATTATTTATTAATATAGTTACTGTTAAAATCCTCTTTTCTGTAAAGTCTTTATGATACTTTTGAATTTAAAGGGGTCGTTTGAGTTTTTTGAAGGGGGGTTGTATGATGCACTGGCTATTGATAAGTACCTTGTATAACCTCACTTCAAAAAAACAAAACTGTCCCTTTAATTAATTGATACATTTTTCAATCAATTTTTATTTTATAAGAAGCTCGTCATTCATTTGTATTAAAGATGTGAGAGAAAATATCCTGTGGTGTTCTGTGAGTGTAAAATTAGCTTAATCACAGGTGGTGCAGTGTGATGTTTGTCATTCATTTAAATTCAGCCATATGCTTTTTTTTTCAAAGTTAGTAGTAGTATGTAGACTTAAAACTGAAATAAGTCATAGTTTTTATTCAGAAATACTCTGTGACATACAGTATGTAGGATACATTCTAAAATAGTTGCTAGAATACCATATTAAAGGAAAACTGTTTTTATTTCTCTTTGGTAGAAAACCTCTTCTTTTCTTTTTCCATAGTTTCTTTCTTTTTTGTTATGATATAAAATGCAAAATAACTAAAAGCAGTATGTCACAAGAGGCTGTGATTTGCTTTTACAACTTAAAGCTGGGCAACGTTGGAGAAACCAGCAAGAGACAGCTAAATGTGGAAAGTATCCAACTGAAATGAATCCCCTTCCTTCAGGCCTCCCTCCAAAGCCACTCACCCAAAGCACTTGTTCATGTGCAGTGAGAGCTCTGACAGAGTGCGCGCAAGAAGGCAGGTAGACAAGCAAGTAGGTAGCCAAGCATTTCATTCTGTCTGAATGTTTATTGCAGGGCTGCAACGGCCCTAGATTCTTTTCATTTTTGTGTCAGAGCGTTTGATTCATTACATTGCATTAATTCATTTTGCTGACGCTTTTATCCAAAGCAACTTGCTAAACATGTCAGATGTCGTACACACCAAAGGGTTAAGTGTCTTGCTCAAGGAGGCAATGGTGGATGGGTCACAGTGGGAATCTAACCCCAGTCTCTAACACCAAAGCCATGTGTCTAATCAATTGCGCCATCGCCACCATTTTCAATGTTGTTAGGATGTAAAAAGCTTTTCAAGAAATGCAACAAAAAGTGCTTCTGAAATAAATTGCAAATGATACTAAATGTTTTCTCTTCCCAGCAATACTGCTTTAGTACAAATACTTATTGAGGGTTGTTTGTCATGTGTTCACAACACATTTTCTGTATCTTAACAGCTTGTTCGCTCAATCATGACTCAGAACCAAACTTTTTGTTTTAAAAATGGAGAAAAGCTAGTTGTTTGATAACATTTGGAGGACTTCTAGATTTATTAGTATTAGAATTATTTTTTTAACATTGGAGGAAAAAGGTTGAGGTGGTGTAACAGCAGTAGAAAAAATAATCCACGCTGCCTTTTATTTTGCAGAATTCTCCAAATTCTCTTTTGGGGTGATGAATGGATCAGCTTGAACACACAGTATGTGTGTAAAGTTAGCTACTCTTTTATAGTAAACTGACTTCAGTGTTGTCTTGTAATCACTCTGGCACTATCAAGAATGCTAGATTTCAGTTTAGCTTTTAATTACCAGCTAATTGGGAGAGTCCAGTGGGCCTTAGAGCAGCTTTACCAAGACCACAAACAAACTGTAATGCCAAAACCAACTGAAATGTGACCATCTGAAAAGCCCTGTCGTCCTCACTTGTCATTCTGAGGTCGCTGGAGACACAACAGAAGGTTTTAGATTTTTTAGGTTTTAGGATTAAAAGGGGAAACAAAACGAAATGGTCGTCATTGCTCGTTACGCTACTGTGACTCTTAACCTGTGGTAGAAAGTAACATTTACTCAAGTTGTGTACAATTCTGAGGTATATGAGCTTCACTTGAGTATTTTATTTGATGCTTTTTTATACTTTTAAGAGAGAAATGTTTTTCTGACAGCTTCATATTCATATTTTAAAAATCTATAATCAGCGTATAAAATATGCAGCATTGTTTAACAGTAAGTCCATTTATTGATGGAGGGACTTCTCAGCAGCATTAAGCTCAAAGGACAATATGTTTTTTGTGATTTTGGTAAACTGGCTTTAAATGAAGTATCAGATTTACTAGTAAAGTGTAATTTCTAAATTACAATGGCGATTATGAATTAAAGACGTGAGTTGCTAAATGGTTGTTTTTTGCTCATTGTGGGGAGAAGAACTGAGCATAGGTGTTTTTTTGACAGTACGAACAGTATCTCCCTTTCCAAGCATGATGCAGTTAGGGTAGAAATCAGACTGCTACAGTAGAAGTTAGTGTTTGCTTTGCTGAAAGCTTCAAGTGTTAAGCTCCATAATGTCATTACTGATTCAGTCAGCAGAGGGGGTTGTCAGGAAGGATGGTTGGAGTGTAGGAGGAGGAGGGTGCAAAAAAACTCACAAAATTAAAAAAAATGCCACAAAATGAAATAAAGATGAGTGCTCCACTGAGCCACAGACTGAATATAAAAGACAATCCTGTGAAATATACATGGCTGGTAGGAGAGTTGAGCAGAATGCTAAGCTCCAAACTCTACCTGTAACCCACAATACCGGCCCTGATCCTGAGCCCTCTGATCATCCCAGAACATTTAGGGATCAAGGCAACCGCTGTGATCTGTCCAATGTTGTTCACCTAGGCAACACGAGACAGGAAGACACAGAAGCAAAGAAACCATCTCCTATATTTAATAAGATTTGGTGTTATTTTTCCCTGTCTGTAATGCCTTTATTATTGCAGATTGGCTTAGCGGTGAAAGGTATTGATTGTGAGCCAGAGCCCCAACTGGGACTGAAGAGTAGGAAACTAGAGATGGAGGGTGTGGGCTGTTACCAGCAGGTGATTTGTAGGTGTTTAAAAAACATGTTCTTTCTCCGTCATGTAAGGTGTTGTTTCCAGCACACTTTACTCAAACAAGCGGGGTGCACTTATTTATTTGAATAATAGAAAGCTACTGTACTTCAGTTCCTGACATTTTTTGTAACAAGACCTGGCATGTAGAGACAATCTAACAGTAACAATTGGTGTGTGTGGTGCACAAAACAACATTACCAGTGAATGCTAGAAAAATATACCTGTGATATTATCTGAAAGAGGCAGCCTGAGAGAGAAAGACAGAACAGGGAAAGTGATTATTTTATTTTAGTTGATGTGACAAAAGGAGACACATTAGACACATGTTCCATTTTGATTTGGCAGTGTGGATAATGCTCATAGTTTAGTGATGCTTAACTCAAAGCTCTTCTACTGCTCATTTAATCCCACTCAGGACCACTGTACTATTGTAGGATGTTTTGTTGTTTTAGTCTTTCCAGAAAACCCCAACCAAAAATAATGAATTAGAGAAAGGACAAAGCACGAAGGGAATGATATATGGAGATGATGAGTGAGTGATGGTGTTCGTGTTCCTATTCTTAGCTTTGCAGCGGGGAAGCAGAACTAATGATGTGTCCTGACCTTAATGCCTAGCACTCAAGGTCAGCCCTCCACTGATTCATGGTAGGCAAGGTGTCCTGGACCGCGGAGGAGCACTGCCAGATTGAGTTTGTTGTTGTTGTGGTTTTCTGTGACTTTGTCCCAGAATGTATCACTGTTCTCCCTGAAAGAATAACAGATACAATCACAGAACAAGCAATTTATTCAGCAGTGCGGCTCTGAAAGGAACTACCAGCACTTGTTCTGCAAGTTACTCACCTGGATTTTCATTGTTTCTTCAGGTGATGCTCTGATAATTTCTCTCTAATGCTAATGGAAAAATAATAAAGACAAAGCATGCTGGATTTTAAAAGAGACAGAGTAAGTTGAGATTTAACTACATGGCTAGCTATACTTCTATTTTTTTTCCTTTTCACATTGAGGCACCATGAAAACTTTCTCCAAATGTTTTGACAAATCCAGCAGCCTATTTATGTTCTGCCCACTCAAGTACTGATGCTATTATGCAGAGTTCCACTGAACACATTTACACTAATAGTGAAAGCAGATATGTTGAAGGTAGTCTATATGAATGTGGAAGTTATTCAATGTCAAAGCACTAGTCTGAAACACACAGAACTGGGGGGGGAAAAATAACATTAACATAACGTTATGGCTTCTTTCTGACCTTCGCATTCTGGATGTCAAAGTGCTGTATGGAGTTGCTAATTAAAATTGTTAAGAGATATGTGGAGTAGCGGCTCGCCACCGACCCCATGTAGGCAGACCGTTCAGTCATTAGGTTTCCCTGGTTGGTCCTTTATCAGCATGCCAGCAATTTAATGGAGATTTATAAAAGTGGAATTTATTACATGGAAAAGAGGCTTGTGGCTTTTACTTAATGTTCTTTATCAGACTCGCAGTCTGTTACAAATCATATCTTGTTTACCTTTGCCTACAACATGGATTCCTCTGTAATAATAACTTTGTTTATATAGCAAAAAAAGATTTAAAAGAGGATATAGAGATTGCCTGCCTATGTAGTCAGATTAGAACAAAATCTGAGTATGCAAATTACTTTTTTTCTTAATTGAATTAGAAACAGGTTGTGTTTGCACAACATTCCCAGAGTGTTTCTCTCACCTGTTGTGGAGGACGAGAAAGTGCATAAACAGAGGAAGAGAAAAAGGGCTTTTTAAATAGACAAAACAAAAGAGAAAAGGAATAAGAATGAGAAGCCTATGCAGACGAAGATGCAACCGGGAGGGAGGCTAAATGTTGACTGGATGGAGGGAGAGTCGGCCTGTCTCACTTGCTTGGATCATTAATTTGTGTTCTAATTAGCAGGAATGCCACAGTTGGAATGTGACGTCTGCTTAAGGACGAAGTGTGTGTGTGTGTGTGTGTGTGTGTGTGTGTGTGTGTGTGTGTGTGTG
>JAPMOB010209156.1:0-21760 GCA_029875015.1 Lepomis gibbosus
ACTAACAGTTTAAGTCTTTATACAAAATTAACACAAAAAAGACATGATAGTTACTTAAGTATTATCCATTCAAACATGTACATCAAAGCAGACACAGGAAGGTTTTCCACTGCAGCTCCTCAGCGGTGTCGGCTTTCAGTAAGAGCAGCAATAAACACTAGTAGGAGCAAATAGCACATGTGGCATCAAAAGTGCAATAAAGACAAGAGAATTTTAAGGAGATAGAAGAAGAAGGAAGTGCATTGACTTCCTAAAGGACTTTTAAAGAAAACACCATCATGTCCATCAAACATCAGCTTTTAAGCCAACATCGGCATCTTTAAAATGCACAGACAAAAATGAAAATATGAACATTTATAACTCCATGACAGCTGGACAAACTCCATCTGCAGATGAAGATCATGTGATACGATTTAAAGCTCCAGAAAACGTTCTAAAACAATCTTGACCTTGTGGTTTTGCCGTCATCTCAAGATTTCAACCTCAAGATAGCAACAGTGTTTTAAAAGTATTTTTTATTTAAATGCTTTTTATTTAATTAGCTCTAACCATTTAAAAATATTTTGTAATTTATTTGAATTTATCATGATTAATGCAGCTTTTTTATGTCAGTGTCCACCAAAGGCCCCATATAAAATATATAGAGTCTATGTAAGAAATGTTACAATATTATACTAGCACATATAAGACAATGCTGTCAGTAGTTAACATTGTGACTCTAAAGGACTCGCGAGTTGTTCTTTCATCAAAAGACTTAAAAACAGCCCCGAAAATACGTCAAGTATTTCAGCTTTAAACCCTTAATTCGATTTTAAATGACTTGTTGGCTCTAGTTTCTCTCTCTCGCTCCCCGTCTTTCCCAGACTGCACCCTGTAATTAAAATGATAATGATCCGTGTTTTAAACGAAGCATCGGCCGTGACGTCAGCAGTGACTCTCGGTTCACCCCAACACACTGCAGGGCAGGAGGAAACACAGCTGGATTAGCCTCCGCCTGAACCGGCTCGCAGCGCTGCAAACACACTGCGCACTGAGAGCTTGTGTGAATGAGGGATGATTAAACACAGAACTGCAGCAGCAGAAAGTGCCACTGATCCATTTTGCAAAGAAGAGCATAAATGATGATGTATTCAGAGTGGATCTGAGCAGAGCGCTGAATGAAGGTTATTCTCTCAGCATTTACATATAAGTCACGGCATCATATCTTTTCTACCTGGTGCTTATAGTAGATCTAATGTTGGGATTTGAGGGCAGTGTTCAGTTGGGGTTAAGGTTAACACCATGGAGCAAATCATTAAACCAGAATCAAAGCAGAAACTAGAGCTTCTCAAGACCAAGACAACACGGGTGGGAGGGAGAGTTGTGAAAGACCAGAGTTTAGACAGACCAGAGCTTGAAACATTTCATTAGGCTTTTAAAGACCAAAGAAGACATGCCTTGGACAGACCACATAGAAAGACTGGAGTATGTAAAGACTAAACCAGAGCGCATAGACCAAAACCTAAACCTAGAAGAGTAAGGCCAGAGTTTAGAAAATACAAAAAACTAAAGCGAAAAAGAGCAGATTTTAGAAAGACAGGAATTAGAGCTCATGAAAAGAAAAAAACACCTAGACCTGAACATCTGGTAACAAGACAAAGAATCTACGGCCGTGCCACATGGGAATTTAAGTTTTGTAGGTGTTTGGTCACAAACCATCAAATATTTGTTGAGACATGTCAGTCTAGACCAAAGAAAGTGGACCGACGGACAGATGGACTAACATAACCGAGCCAGCAATACTAAAGACAGAAACCAGAGCTTACAAAGACCAAGTCCTGAACTTATAAAGACCAAGATCATGGAGGAGGAAGATAAAGACAAGAGCAGATGGACCAGAGCTTAAAAATACAGAAACTAGACATTAATAAGACCAATACTTGAGCTTAGAAAGACTTCAGAGAGTGTTGAAAGGCTGAGAACAAAGCCTGGAAAAGACTGATGTCAGACCTACTGAAGACCAAGACCTTAACTTTGAAAGACTGGGACCAAATAGTGAAAAGTTCAAACACAGAAAGACCAGAACAGGGTCAGGTTTCTGTAAGACCAAAGCTTATAAAGACTTGAGCTGAATATGACCAAGGCCAGAGAATTGAAAGGCCAAGACCTGAACATAGAGAGGCCATGGATGCCAGAGATTAGCGGACTCAAACTGGTTTCAGGAAGACTATAGTCAATGCTTCACAAAGACTGAGATCAGAGTGAATACATATCAAGACCAGAAAAACTAAGATGAGAGCTAACTGAGTAAAACAAGAGCTTATAAAGTCAGAGAGTAAAGCGGAAACTGGACAACTAGAGGAAATCAGCTGCTTTTCTCTGTGGTCAGATAGACAGGTTTAAAACCTTAAAGCCTCTGTTGACTCATCACAAGCTGCCTTCACAACATTAAACAGTAAACTGAGCTTATGCAACAAGCGATTCTGTCTGCAGCACGTCGGACACGTGGAGCAAGAGCTTGATCTAAACGCTGGATCTGTAACCGTTTGTCTCCCCATTAATTCCCCACTGATTAATAACATGGTTAAAGTGTCTGATGTTCAAATCTGATGTGATACAGTTGTTTGGTTGATGTTCATGTGGAAAATATATCTCCTTTGGATCTTCACAGACAAGGTGCGGGTTTTCCATTTACGTTAGTAAAGTATTGCAGTTTAGGCCACTTCTTCAGTGGATGCTTGGTAAATGCACCCTTTAGTGGCGTGTTTGGATGTGTATGGCTCCGCGGTTAGTTAGCAACAATAAATCATCTGGTTAGACTTTCAAAATAAAACTATTTGTAACCATCGTGAAATGGCACGCTGTTAACGTTGTGAAACATCGCAATTTGGTTAGGTTTAGGCACCAAAACTACTCGGTTAGGTTTAACATAACAAAAATAACTTTTTCCTTCACTGGGGAAGGAAACACCGGTCGTCTGGGGAAAAGTCTGGCTTCTGACCCGTGAACTCCAACCACCTCCTTACTTGAACTTTTCTGTTTTTATGCCTACTTTTAGCATTCAGCGAGAATGCTAAAGGGCTCCCTCATGTGTTAAAAACTGACGCCAAGGGGACAACTTGGGAGTGAGAATGGGTAATAATGTTAATATTATTATTAAATGTTGTTATTGAAGAATGTCTTTGTGCAGCCTGTGAAGCCACATACGAAACATCTGAGGCAAACACTGAAGATTTTAATGCATTCACTACAAAAATATAGGTAGTAGACTCCAAAGCCCATGTTGGTTTGGCTGCCGTAGCATTAATGTTATTCATTCCAGCAACTCTAACCGTAATCTGAAGAAAGCACAACAGACTCATCAGAATAAATTTTCTTCCCAACAAAATCTGACAAAATAATCTTACTTCTGCACATTCAGCACCGTCCAAACGCCCACGTGCATTTTAAAGCATGCTAACATCGCTTTTGTTCTTTGGCGTTCAAAGCTTCTGCACGCTCAGCGGAAACGTCACAGTCCTCCATTTTTAGACAGCGAGGAAGTGGAAGTGTGAGGGATTATCGCTGTACAGGAGAATACGCAGATAAAACATAAAATCCCATTCACGGCCACCCACAGAAACACACAGAGAAGAAGGTAAAGAGACAAAAAGGCAGTGGAAACCTCTATGCTCTGTCAGCGGTTTGAAAAGGAGACACATGTAGAATCATATTCCACTGAGGATGAAGATGCTTTATAGCTGTGGGATAAAGTGGCATTTATAGACCTGGGTTTGCAGCACATTTGGGAACTGAAACTGGGCTGTGGAGTAGAAAGGCGTAACAAGTCTTTAATTGGACGTTAAGTCAGGTTTTCTCTCGACAAAATTATCATAATAGAGAATATTTATGGCTGTGACCAGGAAGTCATTGATTACTTCACCAGCTGCTGAGGTTTAAGGATTTCAAAACCTTCAATTCACAACTCTTATTCAGAACAAAACTGTTCAAAAACCTGTGTTAAAATACTTTTTAAAACCTGATATGGGTCTGTCCATATGAAACAAAACACAGAAAGGAAAATTAGACCTCATTCAGACCCCCCACTGTTCCTAAGGACATAAATCATGTGTTTGCAAGTTTTACTTCCTTAATACAAAGTCAAAGCTTAATTGTAAACATGCAGATATGCCAGATATATAATATATATATTTACAGAGACTTGATCCGCATGCCTGCATCTTGATTCAGTGACTTTTCGTCTGTAAATCCAGGTCTCCAGCTCCGGATATGTCTTACATTTAAATAAATCTGTAAACACGTCCATATTTTTACTTCCAGACAGTTTAATCCCAGAGGAGGGATAAAAAAGCAACACAAAGAACATGATACAATTACGCCCTCAAACAAGTAAATACATTTTTCTCATCAGTGATTGCAGTTTGACATGAGTTGCATAAACCATAATAATATGATGGGAGACGGTTCAACTGTAAACACAATGACTGCAGAAAGGTAAATTTGGCGCTAGACAGAGAAGGCAAGTAAACAACAAGGAGGAAAACATGCACTTTGCATGTACCTTCTGTTCTGGGAAATAGTATGTTAGCCAGCTTAATTTACAGCACAATCAAACCTACTATCTAATTTTCCTCACATGAGAATAAATAACTTTAAATTTGAACATTGGAGGAAGTGAATAAAACAAGTGATGTGAATGTTTTTGTGGAGTTAGTTAGCCTATATTTCTTTACATTCTGGCACTAGTTAAAGTTGAATGAACTATTACCGGTTCCTGTTAGCACTGTATTCATGAATGTACAGACAACTTTCACAGAAGTGCTTTAATACTGAAGAAAAGTTCAAAATGTGGTGATTCTCTGGCAGGTTCTGGAGTTATGAGAAGCATCTTTTTTATGATTTATGAGCAGATTTATTTGCCATTCCCACTTGTTTGTTATTTTGCTAAATTTTTGGTTCCTACGGCATCCTTTATAAAGGATTTATAAGTTGTATCAAAAACTTTAATTAATGGTTAATAACTTACTAATGAGTTATAGATCAGTTATAGGACAAACATTAATAACTTTGTAAGAAAACACATGAGTGTTTTGTAGAGGTTTTCTTATCTTGTTAAAGTTTATAAATTAACTGCAAAGCGTTATTAAATGTTTGTTAACATTAATTAGACATTTGGTCAAACTTTTTTTAACTAACCTTTTTCAAAGGTGTCTCTCTAGACAGTGATACCAAAGGTTCTTTCAGGTTCTTTTCACCTTCTTACCCTTTTACCTGGAGTTTAAGAAGCAAATTATTTATTAACTATTAATCAAACCATTAGTTTAAGCATGTAAACCCCCTTTAAAAATTTTTATTGAAATAATTAAGTTAAATATGCAGATGACATAGTACTGTTTGTAAACATAAACATGTATAGATAATGTTGGCTGGTTATTTTAGAGAAGTTGCCTTGAGTTGAAAGTTGCAGTTGCAGCAAGTTTCAGCAGGTTGTAGAGGCAGGTCGTGCAATACTTAAGAATTTAACTTTATATTGTGGGTAATAAAGTAGATCATTTTAATAGTAACTCCACACATGATACTGTGTATAATTGGCAGTTAGAGAGCTGCCGGGAGTTTCCCACCCTGATTAAAGCTTCAGAAACCAGACAACACACAAGTTCAATTACAAACAGTTTAATCCCAAAAATACCTTTTTTTTCTTTTTTCCATTTTGGCATGTAATACATTGTTTGGTCTTGTTGTATCTTGGCTGTAACACTATACTGTATAATTTACATTGTCTGAAGTAGTGGCTGTCATGCAGTGTTGAACACAGCTCGACTGAATGCTGCAGAGGGAAGGATGCCACGTTCACGTTAGATATATGTTGCAAAGATTTTAAATAATGATCAAATTACCTTCAAAACACAATCAGTTTTACTTTAAATTGAGGAACATGCTGCATTTTATCATTTAATATACATAAAGCTTGATTATGTTCATCGAGCTGCAGCATCTAAATATAATCGTTTCTTAATCTGTTTAGACGTGAACGCGGCATTAGACAACAGTCCATGTGAGACATTCAACAGTCCTGTAGGACAAAATGCTAATTTCAGTGACTTTTTAGGAATTATTCAGCAAGCTGTCAATCATGTGGGTGGAACATTGTGTTAACATTGGGTTCTAAGGGGTAATAATATTAGAAAAACTCCCCCACACATCATGTTTTGGTTTATCATTCAGCTGGAGGAAACATTTATGAGTAAATATCCTTCAATAAGAGGAAAAGTCATTTGTAGGAGCAGCTTAACAGGGTCCAGCCTGTTGGTTTGTTATACATCATTTAAGGAAGACACTTTGCTCCTCGTCTCTCTGTCCTGTCACTGCCAGCAGGTCGACACCATGTGGGAAGCATAACGTTTTCTTAACAACTCTGAGGAATTGCTGATAACAAAACTACTATTTATTCTGGAGAACTGTGAGGATGATGATCTGATTTTGTCCAAGTCTTGAGCCCAATATCACTCTATGTTGACGACTATGTAGTGTTTTGTTGAAAGGTTCAAGAAGAACTGTGCAATACATGATGGCAGTTTGGTAATGGTAATTTGGAAATCTGGTGCACAAATAATATAAACAGCCACTGCTACATTTATCTGTGTTTTGATATCCCAGTGCCTGAAAGAGGAAACAATAAATTGCTAACGCGCTCTCTACATGTATATGGGAGCAAATCACTGCAAATGGAGATTTCTAAGCTCTACTTGGCTATTGCAAATACTGTTTATGCAGCTATAAACTAACACATGGTGTCCACTAGCAACTTATTTAGCAACTAGTTGTTATTGTTCTAGGAAGAAAGGTGGTAACTCTGCACCCAAGCTAAAAACCGAGAGCTACATGTAAAGATTTTTAAAAAGCGTGTTGTAGATCCATGGTGAACAGTCAAAATCAATCTCCTCCTGAGTTCTGTGGTCACAAAATCTGCTATTCACAGAGCTCAGCCCTCTTCTGGAGGAGGATTAACCGAAGGTGGTGTCTCGTGTTAAGACACACCACTCAGAAAAGTGCAGTCAATGGGTGAATTTCATGATCTTAAACCACTGCAATTCTTTCTAAAATTGCTTGATGACAGTGTCAATTCCACACTTGCAGCTTATTATTGTCTTTACTTAAGAGCAACTAACTATGAGCCCTTTTTATCTTTTTATCTTTGTTGAGCCACAAAGCTAATGGCGAGGCTTCTGTGACCTCATTAGTTAACTCTTGACTATTTAGACTGAGCAACCCCCCCGAACCTCAACAAAGTTGTAGTCTCAGCTTTATCTCAACCAATCCTGTCAGATTTAGCCTACATTTTCACCTCAGTTGTAAATAACAAAACAATGGAGGATGGAAGAGATGGAGAGGTTTGTCTTCTCAGGGGAATCATCTTTGGTGTAACACCGTCTCACAGCTCTAAACACCAGTCTGTGCATCAGTGCATCCCTAATCACATTTACAACAGTCTGTGCACAGCACAACACGGCAGCAACAGGGAGCTCTGCCAGTAGATCAATACACTTTATAAAACATCTCCGCCACAACGTAGACATCCCTAATGAAACAGTCCTATTAATACTCCTACACCAGGGACTCATTCAGAGGGAGTTTAATCTGCCTGTAAAGAGAGTTAAAACAGCTGATAAAGGCAAGACATCTTATTTTTTCCCATAAATTTGAGATTATTATGATTGTTTTGTTATTATTGTCATTCATATTTATATTATAAGATGATCTAGTTGTTTTCTGCAAATAAAAATGTTGGTAAATCGAGTACAGGCAGGTTTACCTTCATTATGCCCTTCTATAACATTCAATCATATATATCCTGAAGAGTGACAATACTGGTATTTTTAGCTCATGTAGCATCACTATAAATATATTCCCGATATATATGGAGACTTGTAATGTCTCTGTGGTGATCAAAAATTATATTTATGCTTCATGGTGTTTTTATCTGCTGTGTATCACTGTAAAAACCCTTTTTAATTCATCCTGTATTATTTCTATATCATTACTGCCTCTTCTTCTTCTGCTTCAGTGACTTCCTCCTCTTCACTATCATCTCATACAGCTTGTCCATGCCCTCATCCAGACCCTCTCCTATGATGGCGCAGGCCGGCTGGACGTGGTACGGGGTGGAGGGGCTCAGCTCAGCCAGGGCCAGCTGCCTCTCGATCTCCCCGACATCCAGCGCCCGGGGCAGGTCCTGCTTGTTGGCGATGACCAGCAGCGGGGTTCCCTGGTTTTCCGAGAACCGGGTGATCTTGTGCAGCTCGGTGCGGGCCTCCTCCAGCCTCTCGGCGTCCACCGAGTCCACCACGTACACGATGCCGTCCGTGCAGCGGCTGTAGGGCTTCCACAGGGGCCGCAGCTTCTCCTGGCCCCCGACGTCCCAGAAGTGGCAGCTGATGCCCCTGGAGGCCCCCGCGCCGCCCAGCCGGATCTTCTCCGTGTTGAAGCCGATGGTGGGTACCGTGTTGACGAACTCGTTAAATTTAAGCCGGTACAGGACAGTGGTTTTGCCCGCAGAGTCCAAGCCGAGCATGACTATGTGCAACGACTGGAAGGCACCCAAATTGGAGAAACTATTCCCCATCTTGAAGCCTGGGGAAGAGGGACAGTCTGCACACCACAGCCCCAGCAGCGAGCGATATCACTGCTTAAATGTCCCGAGAGTGATCCATACCGGGTTATCCCCCGGTGAGAGTCAAATCATATGGTCAGGAACGGCAGATGCGCCTCTCCTGTTCAGCAGATGTGGGGGGCGAAGTCCCTCGTTGCGCGGAGGCACTCCGGCAGCCAAACAAGCCGCAGCATCCCTGGAGTCACTCCAACAACATCGGGCGTCCAGAAACAGTAAAATCATCACACACACAGCGGTGCATTTACCGTGCGCACCGCTTTCCAAATGCGCAAATTACGCGTGGCCGAGTGTCACATCATGCCTCTGCGTCTTTCCGTGTGTCTCCAAGTGCGTAGCAGCTGCCTTCATGTAGTAGCACACATGTGATGGTGTGTGACGCGTGGCTCAGCCTCTACTGTTGTCATGAAAAGATGCGTAAAGCTGAGGCAGAAATGGCCCATACAAAATAAGACTTCCGGTGAAGCAATAGCGCCTCAAAATAAAAGCCTCCTTAATGAAAAACTCCGTAATCCAGACCAGTGAGGTTAAAGAGAGTCTTATTTTGAACGGTACTCTTGCATGTTGAGGCTAGTGTTTCCTCTGCGCACTTTGCTGTCTGAGCGGCTAAAACTCTGACACCTGGTGGTGAAATATGACAACTACGTTTCCAACACACAAACTGTGATATAAAATAAATTTGAGATGAAAATTAAAAGTAGTAAAACAATTTAAAAATAGTGTTTAAAAGTTTTAAATATAACATTTTATAGTGTTCTGATCTTTAATGTGTGTATTGTAGTTTGTACTGTTTGTAATGCTACTTCATGATGCAGGTTTTTATTGATACCTTGGGACCCATTTAGGACCCATGTGAGGGAGAAAATTAAAAAGTAATTTTGGAATTGCTTCGTACGTAAAACATGTAAAAATAATTTATTTTCCATATAACTCAGCTGCATTCGAGGCTATTCTTTCATAACTTACACATTCTGTCCAGGTTGCTCTTTTTACTTTGTGACCCATATTTAGTAGCTGTTCCTATTTAGTTACTTTATACAAGAAGGAAACATACGTTTGCACATTTCATTTAAAAACTGCTTTAAGAAAAACATTTAAATGATTATCTAAAATGTCTTGTTCCGTGTGCTGATGTGCCCCAAAACAGCTCAGACCAGCTGTAGGCTCTGTAATATGCATTATTGTTTATAATTTAAAATATATTATGTGACATTGTATAATCACAACACACACACACACTAGGCGTACATGTATGTATAAATAATAATCATCTGACAACAATGAAGGCATGTTGATTATCTAATTCTAACAAATTTAATGTGTCTTCAGGTTAAGTTTTTCATTCATTTCATTCATTTAAAAAAATGGTAAGGATTAGTATAAATTATGTTATTATTTGTTTACCCTCCTGCAATGTGTTACATGTGAAATTGCCACTGGATGGCAGCACAATATTTCATAACAGAATAAGACTCTGAAATTCCTCTCTGCATTTCCAATTTGTTTCAGTTTGACACACAAAAGTGCCTCTAATCCCAAACTGAATAAGATTAATATTCCTTTACTGACAGTTTTTCTTGCACTCACGTACAATCAAGAATGAAATACTGTTCCTCCTAGACCAACAGCGCTCATAAATTAAGATATAAAATTAAAAGCAGCACTTATGAAATGAATAAGTAAGCATTTAAATACACACAGTACACACACCCAGTACACATGGTGTAACAGAATTAGTATATTGGGAGAGGAATAACAGTATTTACTGTAAATTGTGTTTGTCCTATGCCCTGCCCACATTTATAGGCTGTCAACAAATGAAATTAAGGTTAAGTTGTAATCATGGCTGCACACAGACAGGCGTGTCTATAATATTGACCTTTATTATATTTTACCCATTTGCTTGCAGCTTCATACTTGCAAAAGTTTTTACCAGTGCGTTAAGTTTGTTGACCCTCAGCAAAGCTTCACACAAATTAGCTGAGGTCTAATTAGGAAGAATAAATGAAAACACCTGTGTGGACTACACAGGACTTTTAAGAAGTGTTAGTGGCAGAGAGACACGGGGAAAACAAAACAAGTCCCTAAACAGATACAAATATACAGAGACAGCAACACAACCTGAGTCATCAGCACCTCACTAATTGTTCTCTGTGACCTCCTCCTCCATTGATTTCCCTGCTAATGTGTGTGAGATCAATAAAACAAATTATAGGCAGGGCATGGACATGCGCACACACACACAGCCTTACTTTACAAGACCACAACTCACACTAATTGCACTCCCCTCGCTCTCTCTCTAACAAGGCTGAGTCACCTGAATGTCGCTCGCCCACACAGTCCTCTCATCCATAAAACAAGAGCGTCCTTCACTGATTTACGTCCAATTTATTCCATCGTCTCCTCTGTGTTCCTCAGGTAACAAATGACAAGTAGCAACCAGATGTTGAGAAAGGTTAAAAGAAAACAGGATCCTTCACAAGCTGTTTAACCCTGTTTTACTTTTCCCGAAGCACAAAGGGCCTTTAAGTAAGAGAGCAGAGGTGAATATATAAAGTAAGACTGCATGAATTCACGTTTTCAGGCCTCTGGACGGCAGGTTGACATGTGATTGTTTTCATGGAGGTACGATTGAAGAGTTCAGTTTAGTTAAACCCAATGTAGGTCCAGGCATAATTAAATGTTGCAGTAAAGTTGTTATGGGAGTATTAAATTGTGTGGATATTTGGAGGAGTAACTTTCTGACAGACACAGTTCAGGGGAAAACTTTGCTACAATAGGTAACTTATTAATAGTTTGATAATACAATAACAGCTACTAGCTTTTTCCAGAGGGTCTTCATCATTGGATGATGGTGATTAAATGAGGTGGGTAAGCAGATGTGGACCTCCAGCTGGAATTGTTCACTGCTTAGCTACTATAGAGCATTCGTCAGTCTTCTTCTTCGGGATTTTGACCCAACCTGTGATACGTCACTGCACTTTATTTTAAGGATTTAGGTTTCTTCCACTTGCTTTAACCACCTTAACCATCACTGTGTGTCTGACCAACCTGTTCAATGTCTGCGTTTGTGCCCAAAAACTCTTTTTTCCTCATGTCAACAACCCGGCTGAACATGACATGAAGTAACTGATGGGAAATGCAGTCCAGGACATTTGTATTTCCCAAGATTTAAACATTTCCTTCATGTTTGAAATACATAACATGGCAAGGTGGATACTTTGGAGACTGCAGATGCGGGTTGTTGTGAACAGCTAGAATCAACGTTTTAAGGGGTTAGGGTGTACACTGTCAAATGCAGAGTCTCCTGAGGCATTTGATGGGGTTTGTGAAGAGATTTTACTTCTGAGGCTGCGAGGTTTAAACCTCGAAGCAGTGATTTGTTTTTTCTTCAGAGACACAAAATTTCCACAAACATCTCATGAAACGTTACAAAATGAACAACAAACTGAAACACGGTGCAGATGTCCCATCATAAAAGGACAGCGGGAAGAGGATAGTTAATGGTTCAGTTAAGAAAGCATCCAAGCTAGAGAAGATTTTACAGTTGGGAAGTTGTGTGATAATCACCATGACTGCAAGTTTTGTGAAGCTCCCACATGACAACAGCTAAACATCCCTTTGTCTCAGAAAACACAGTGATGCTGGAGGAGCGAGACGTGGCAAAAAAGCAGATAAAGGTGTTATATTTTGTTTTGTTACATTATCTTTCAAGGGTTCTTTCCATCATCCAGACCCACGGGTTTTTAAACCAGCCTGGCCTGTTTCCACACACACATCCTCAAAAAAACCCCAGATGAAACAGATCTGCGCCTCTTCCCAGAGCTTTTTATCTCACCACCTGTTTTGCATTTTTATAAGCATCTCGAAGCTGGCCAATTTGTCCCGAATCAACAAAGGAAAGAAGGGTGTGAGACATAACTGTCTTCCTCTCTGATTCTCTGATTTGATGGACAGAAAGACGACTTTTAGATGAGCAGAATAATAACTGTGATCCTCTGATTGTACAGGCTGAATCTGGAGATACGGGAGTTATCGACTGTCACGTTCTGAACAAGGAGCATCTTCTGAATGTAGCTTTTAATGCAGAAAATATCACTGACACCAGGTTAGGCAGATTTGGGACGTTGGAAATCTCCCTGTGAATATTTCTTTCTTTGCAGAGGGAATCTGTGAGCGTGTCTGCACACAGTGTGAGGTGATTTACACACTCATTTTTAAACAGCAGCTTGTTAAAACCTCAGTAAAGGGAGAGTTTAATCACATCGTTTGCCATAATAGTGCCACGCCTGGAGTCGTTTCCAGGAGACAGGCAGGAATGTTGAGGGTTAGTCATCGAGAGGCAAAGGACGACTCTGTCAAGGTGGCCTGTCCTCAGAGGGAGAATAATTATCTGCCTTAATTAAAGCACATTATGTGTGTGTGTGTGTGTGTGTGTGGTGGGGAGTGTGTTTGGCATACAAAGATGGATTTGTGTGCATCCATGTGAGGTGTCTGTGCATGCATTAGCACATGCGATCGTTGCATGCATTCACGCGTGATATTTGGATGTGTGTTTCCGTGTGCGTGTGTTTACATAAAGGAATCTGCTACGTGGAACAGCACACAGTCGTTTAATGAACGCTCCTATGCAGAAGGAATCACAGTTGGGACATGATTTGCGAATTCATGGAGGTGGAACGAACTCATCAACCCTTCGCTGCATCTCTGAGAAGAGAAGTAATTTTGATCAACGTGTGTTTGCTGTCCTACCTAGACTAAGAAAAGATTAAAAGTCAGTTACACCTCTGTGCGTCCAGCCTAAGAAGCAAATACCAACAGCTCCAAAGATGTTTTATCTTGTGTATTTAAGAAGAAATAATTGCCAAAATAAAGCATTGTGGCTTCATTTTTTGGAGATATGGAAATGCATTCGTAAATTTGAACTGATCTAGGCTATGGTAACTTTTGCTTATTGTGCTAAGCTAACCAAAACATGTCAGGGATGTACAGTACAGGGCCGGCTCAGGTGGGTTACATTGATATCAAAATATTAGAAAGAATACTTTTCCAATACAATGTGGAAAATGTATGCAAAAACACATATGGTAGAAATTAATGAATGCCACAAACTGTATTCCACAGTTATATATTTAATCATAAAAACACTTTAAATGCATAAAACAAAAAGTTATTTAGTTGGGAGACATCTAACACGACCCTGTCTGCCACGGGCAACAGCAGTGTGTGTATGTTTCAATCCAAATTTATACACTGTTATTTGCCTTCCAATACTTGTACTTGTAGAAAACTTCTGCAAACACACACACACACACACACACACACACTGATTTTCATGACATGTTGTTAAATTTTCTGTTTTATTGAACAGAAACAACGAGCAGATTTCAGATCTGCGACCTGTCACAGGCACAGAAACGACCTCACTAAAGAATGCGTCAATACTCGATCGGCGTAAAGTACAAATATATAAACTCACACATTTTCTGTTCAGAGCATGATCATATTCCAAACACGTACAGGGACACTGCAGCAGCCACAAAACATACTGAAAAGAAACTAAAATTAACAATAAAAGCATCAAAATCAATTGATTATACTTGACAAAATCCTTGACAACACAAATCAGAGACCAAAGGGTTCTTTAAATATAAATTTGACAAAAAACTAGATATTTTCTGATACTTTCACAGTTTAAAGTCACGTTTCATTTATTTGAGCTGGAAACTGATGGTCCGCTCCTAAACTCACAAGTTTATAGGTTGATCGGACTTCAACAAGCTGATGTGTCTTTATTTTAAACACTAATGCTCCTTCACAAGTCTGCAAAACACACGTTTATCAATCTGAGCTATATTTTTGTTCCATCTTCATCACTTAATCCTTGATAAATTAAAACATAATGAAGTGAAAAATATTTGGTGCACTTATAGTATAGGCAAGAAATCCTTAGGGTTAGTAAGCGAACTAGCCAGGCCAATGCTGACTATCAAAGTACAGAGCATTAGTTTCTTCAGCTAGGTTTGTGTTTTGTTTTTACCTAAACTTTTAAGTTTTAAATTTCAAACTATGACAGACTGCAGCATTGATACACCACACACTTTCTCGCTCCCAGCTCGTCACATATAGACCCTTGGTCAAGACGTTTTAACGCCCTGGGTACCGCTTAAGCATCGTTTTTGGATGTCTAGGGCTCCGCAGGCAAGTTAGCAACAATAAATTACAATCAGACCTACACCTAACTTTAGCGTTCATAAATGACGCTACAGGCCCTCCCGTAGTGCGTTCAGCTACGGCGCTAAGGGGATCCCCAGTGAATCACAAACTGACAATAACGTGTGTTGACCATGCGTCCACATGTTGCGGCTTTGGAGTGAGAATGTGTTGTTGTTACACCACACAGGGGCAAACCAAACCAAATACAGTACACCAGAATAACTGCCAATAATCTGTATTCTTGAGCAAGGATAAAAATTAAAAGTATATCTTGCATAAACAGATTCACTGCATGGAGTCACAAGTAAAGTTAGCTTTGGGCTAACTGTTCTTGGCAAGCTAATTACTGACAAAATGCTCTTAATGTTTCAACGCTTGAAAGTATTTTTGATTCAGTTTCATTTAATAATAAAAGAAATAAACATCTGCTCTGATTCTCTTGCAAAATAGTGCCAGTGAGAGGCAATCAAATAATTAAAACTGCCAGTCATGCGTGAAAGGAAATGTTGTTTATGCTTAGCAAAGTCAAGATGGTGAGCACGGTCAGTTGAGTTTGGGGCTAAAATTTGCTTTTAAAAAGTGTGGGTAGGTTCACAGTTTGTGTGGTTTTGTACTGCAGTGGTTGAGGTCGCTAATCTTGTCCTGAGGGTGAAGGAGAGAAGAGTGGACGGAGAGATGTGGTAATGGAAATAACAAATCATACAAACTGTAATGAGACAGGGACTTTCACGAATGTGAGAGAGGAAGAGAGAAGGTAATAATGGAGGATAGATAAAGATCGACAAAGACAATGAGAAAGTCTCAATAGACAAAGACAGAAACTGAGAAAGAGAGAGGTCGAGGTAGAAAGAGATGGAGAAGAGTAAAAGGAAAAAGAAGACTTGTTTATCAAAGCCAGTAAACGTCCAATGGCGCTTAACAAGAACCAATTGGTACCGCGAAAATACCGATCCAAGACTCCAAACTAGAGACCGGGACAAAGAGATCTGACCTGAAAATCACTGGCTAAGGAAAGCCTAGAGATTTACCAGGCGCCCTGAACTGGCCGGTCAAAGGTTCGATCTCTGACATCAACTCTGTGTCCTAAAGGCTCCTTGACAGAGACAACAAATGTTCACCAGCATCAGCTGAACTCCACAGACAAATCTTAGGACCCAGAAGTACCGAGTTCCAGTAACTCCCATGAGGCGAAGAAGACAACACAGACTTTTTAAAACTGTTCTCTGGGTGGATAAAAATCTTCATACAGCAAAATCTCCATATCCGGTGGGACAGAAGGCAGCACCACGGAGGGGATCGAGGCAGTTGACCAGGATTAGCGTGCCGGTCAGGTGCTTCCACCTCTTGGTGATGGGGTTTCTCATCTTGTCCAGACCGAGGTGGAGCTCCTGGATCACATCTCGGTAGCTGTCCCCCACGTGGGCGGCCCACGTCAGGAGGAAGTCGTAGGCTGGCTTCCACATGGACTGAAGGGTTGGGATCAGGGTCAGAGAGAGAGAGAAGAGGCAGAGTTTTTTAGACACAACAGATCGGACAAACCTTTGTTGTCTTTGCTTGAAGTCGCACTTCTTCTCGGAGTCAAACTCAGCAAAATTTGAACACAGACATGACATGGTTCTTATAATCCTAGAACACAGATACTCTCCTCTAACCATTCACATACAAATATTTACAGTGTTGAAAACCTGAGGACGAACAGACATAAAACTCAAACGATTTTAAACTTCGACAGAGGCTGCATTTGGTTTAGGCTCGACAGACGTTTTCTCAGGTCTCTCTCACCTCATTGTCCAGCAGACCGTTCTTGTCGCGATGCGGAGCCTCGTAAGCCTCCATCTGCTGTCTGGACACTCGAGCAAGTTTCTCGGCCAGTTCCCTCCACCGGGACGCCACCTCCACCGCCGTGGTCAACAAGACGAAATCCAGGACCAGTCTGGCAACCAGACCCTGGCAGTCCATCTTCAGCAATGCCTGATGGGGGAAAGAGAGACAGTCAACAGTGGAATGAGGCTTTTATTACATAAAGCCTGTAAAATAGTCAAGGAAGTACGTAAAACCCATTCCTCTTTAGATTGGTTTTTATGGCTCACACCGCAGCTGAAAGTACACCTGAGATCCAGTTTTAAAAAGGGTAAACAAAAGTAAATGCTGATCATTTAAGTATTCTTTGGAAATAGAGGTCTTCAAGAGTCTATTGTTGGATGTTTTCTGTGACAGACTTATGAAATATTCAATAAAAAGGGAACTGGTCTGAAAGGATCCCGAGACTCTCAGAACCTGTCTGAAATAAACCCCAAATTTTTAGACCTAGAGCTGGGTGAAACGGAAGAAATGTTATGCAATATTAGAATGGGCTAATATATATATTTACATATATTAAATACATTTTCTGGAACAGACACAATAACACATGCGATGTCTGTTAATCAGTCCAGTTAACAATTCACTTTATTGATTTTCAGCATTGCCCGCAAAGACTTAAAACCACCAGTGGCTGGTTTAAATACACATTTACACTGAAAAACAGCTGAAAATGTAATTAAATATCCATCAGTAACCATAAATATTTGATATCAGCATGATAATAAGATGCAGCTTCTCAGTTTCCACTACAAACTGGACTCTGTTGGACTGATTCTATTAATGGGAAGGCTACCACATTGTCAAATCGGACCCAAACCAAAAGGTGGTAGACCTGAATAGACCAAACAGAAAGAGGACCGAACCTTGGACCCAGCAAGGCCGAATAGCACTGGAATCCAGTCCACATTGGGTCTCCATCGTGGTTACTGGGAATAATGTGGACCAGTCAAGATCTTTATTCACATGTCTAGATCCAACCCTCCCAATCTGAACACAGAATCCCGTTTTCACCCTTTTTGGTTCAGAGCCTCTTAAAAGTATTGACGTGTGAACAATCGTCACTGGTTTAATATGTACATGTGTAGTGAGCAATTCAACCAAAGTGATTATCCCTCTTCAAACAGCTGAATTTGATTCATTTTAGAGGCTTAACAGGGTAAAAATAAGAAAGAATTTTGTGTTAATCATCACATGATGCCTCAAAACGTATCTTGTTGGATCCCTTGTTGGATTTTAGTCCATAGTCTCATTGTTTGCTCTTCAACTGGCCACAGGGTCTGAATGGCAAACATAAAACAACGTCGCTAAAGGAAAAAACACAACCTTCTTTATGAGTGAGCGAGTGTATGAACCCCTCCTGTAGTCATGTCCCTCAGGCAGCTGCTGATGCTGTAAATATGTTCTTACTCAGCTAACCCGGTTAAATGAGGGTTACAGAATACTGAGCATTAATAAAAGCAGCTGACTGGAAAATACACAGCAGGCATGTTTTTTTTCTTGAAAAGAGGCTGCTGAGGGGTTTTCCTTTTTTTCACCAAGACCAAAAAGTGCAGTGTGTGCATGTGAGTGTGTCCATCTAGAGATAAGATTTTGTTTCAAAAAAGCAGGGGTCTCAACGACTCAACGAGTCTTGTACACACATACAGTCTACACCCACACTTCAAAGTGATGCACTGTCCTGTGGTGATGCCTTTCAGGCTCATCGCAGGGGAGGGTTTCTTTGTTGGCAGCAAAAAAAATCTGCAAGCAAGCAGACTCACACTTTTCTTGTTTTTTTACTATGGCTAACAAGGGCGTACCACACATTTGGGGGATTTTACTGGAAGATGTTAAAAACCAAAATTAAAAATCATGCATAAAAAGCGAGAGGCTGCAAATAAATATGAAGCATGAGGCAGATGTTATGGACTCTTCAGAGCTCGGACTCGAGATGAGATCACAGATGAGCTATGTTAATTAGCTTTGCAAGATCACCTTAGTAGAAGCTGATGACTGGCAGCCAGTACAACCAATTAAAATGGTGGTAGTGGAAGCAATAGAGGTAAAAAAGATGCACTGAGGTGTGGTTTTAGTTCACATATATGAACTCAAACATATGAGAAGCAACACCGTGCCATGTATTGTGAATTTAAGCTCGAAACCTTTTTTTACTAAAAAGTCAAAATAAAGGTTCAGCCTCATGCAAATTTTTTACATTTATTAATTTAGCTTTTATCCAAAGCGACTTACAATTGCTATGCATATGAGAGGTCACACGCCTCTGGAGCAACTAGGGGTTAAGTTGTCTTGCTCAGGTACACAATGGTGGATGGGTCACAGTGGGGGATTGAAGCATTGCACCATCGCCACCCCCAAATGTTCTGTGATGTGGAAGAGCAACAAACACTTGTTATGAATTCCTCTGAAAACTGAAAGATCCATGTAGTGTTTCTCCTTCTGTTTAACACCAATCACATCACACTGCTCACGCGGTTCACATTCTGCCCTTGTTTTTATTCTTCCGGCAACTTAACGTCCCCTCCTCTTGACCCTTAACCACCCTGGAGGTGATGTACACTTCAACATTTGTTTTGTATTCACCTTCACTACATAAAAAACTACAAACAAAATGGATGAAAGGCTGATTGCTTGTGTCAAAGTTATAATCTGTGGCATCGCTTGGCATCGAGACCCCTTGGCATCGCATCGTTTTTGGAGGGCCTCATGGTGAAGTTAGCAAGAATAAACTTTCAAAATAAAACTAGTGGTAAACTTTAAAAAATGGCTAATTTGGTTAGGTACCAAAACATCTTTGTTAGGAAAAGATCATGGTTTGGGTTAAATGAATAACTTTACTTACATAGTCCTTTACATGGGTTAAGTAACATCACTAAAAATAATAAATGTTGCCTTTTTGTTGCACACAGGAAACAAACACCGGTCTCCTGGGACAAAGTCCGGTTTCTGACCCAGACATCCACCCAAACCACGTCCTTACTCTCTAAGATAATCAGCTGAACAATGGAACTAAAGGGCTTCGACCAGTTGGTTCAACTATTACGCCAAGGGTGCCATGCGCAGACGCCGAAGGATGTGACAAAGAGTCCATCTCGCCTTTCCATAGCCATATCAGAGCTTTGTTGACTTACGGCTTCTCATTAAACGTCTTCAACTGGTGAAACAATGTATTCATCAGCAAAATACGTCTACAACAGTCCTACAATGCTGCTGTGTGGAAAAGTATTTGTTCAGATCATTTTGCTCATGGCTTGATGGAAAGCCATCAACACTAACTGAACAGTGAAGAATGTAGTTGTAAAACGCACTTCCTGCCTACCAACCGCCAAACCATCCATGGCTGGAATCTTAAGTTATTATAACTTTAATTAACCTTCTGCTGGAACATGAATAAATGTCTTGCAGTGCTGCTCTGGTTCAACTCCCATCTGATGTCAACACAGCGAATATTCAGTACATTAATAATAAGATCAGATCGGAGGTCAGCGGTGCATGAAACTCTTTGTCATAGAGCATTTCAGGAAAAGTTTGTCTTAATGGCCGTCAGAGAGACAGAACAACAGCATCCTGAATGTAACATGATGTGATTTGTCTTGTCTGGCGCCTGATTACTCACATCGACGAGCATACAGAAAAGTAAATGTATTTCAGGTTCTGTGTCTTTATTTAAATCATGTCAAAGATTTCCCAGATGAACTCTGAAGAAGTGTGCGTGGGCCCACAAAAATGTAAAAAGTAAATCAAATACATTTTCTTTTCCTGTCAAGAAAATGTTCAACTGTAGAGCCTCGACTTAATTTAATGGGGCTCGAGTAGTTTCTACTGATTCAGCCTCTCTGCTGTCAGGCAGCTGGAGCTTCAAAGCAACACACTCACACACTCTCTCCAGCCAGAAAAACACTCCAATCTGAATCAAAAAGACCAAATTTCATGCTGATTTCTCCCTCTGTCAGTCATTCAAATTCAACTTCACCATAAACGACAATATCTTGGCGCAGTAACAAGTGTTTAATCACGTAGCTGTAATACTGAAACAATGACGCACCGGTTATTATACACAATATACAATAAAAAAAATCATGGTATTATGGTTTTATAAGCTTTATTTCTGAATATCATCAGTATCTAAAGTTTAAATAATCCTTTATGGTGTGAAACAAATTTATATCACATAACCATCTTATAAAATATTTAGATTAAACTGCCCCATGTAAAGAAGTCAAAACAAGCTCCATCTCAACCAGATAATAACAAATAATACTTATTACTTACTTCAGGTACATTTTCTTTCAAATACAATCTAAATACAGGACTTTTGCTTGCAATGGAGCATTTCACAAACTTTTTGTTTTTCATTTTATCAATTAAACTTCCTAATAGGATATACTTAAAATTGGCTCAATCTCAGCCAACAATGTAGTTATAGTGTATATAATATTGTATTATGTATAACATCCAACCCGTCCTCACTCCAAAGTCGTCACATTTTGGACGCATGGTCAAGACCCGTTTGCTTTAGTCACTAGCGCACTGGGAGAAGTCCGGTAGAGTCATTTATGAAGATGATATTAACAATAGTCTGAGTAAGGAGGTGGTGGTTGTGAATGAATGAGACTGAATGTTTTTATTTAAGTTACATAGGTCACGTTATTTTTTCTTTTACCCAAACCACGATCTTTTCCTAAACCTGAGTAGTTTTGTTGCCTAAACCTAACCAAATTGTGACGTTAACCACTAGTTTTATTTTGAAATATTAACCGTGGCACATTTATTGACGAAAAAGCGTCCATATGTGTATGTGTTGTATCATCATGACAGGGACTATTCTGCAAAATGAGAAACTTTTCCTTTTGATAATTTAATTTATTGTAAAAAGGTTAAAGCAGGACTTTTACTATTGTAGAGGAGTATTTTTACACTGTAGTGGAGTATTTTTACTGTAGTGAAGTATTTTTACTGTAGTGGAGTATTTTTACTGTAGTGGAGTATTTTTACACTGTAGTGGAGTATTTTTACACTGTAGTGGAGTATTTTTAC
>JAPMOB010209162.1:0-26324 GCA_029875015.1 Lepomis gibbosus
TCCAAGATGGCGGCTCTATTGACGCATTCGTTCCAATGAACTGCCGTAGCCAAGGCGACATCTAGTGTATATATCTATGTAATTTACCAATCCGCATAATGTTTCATATACAAATTTCATGTTACAAATTCGAAATTTTACTTGTGTCAGTTGTGCACTATTATTGCATCACAATTCATTGTACAAGTTCTCTGTGGGCCGCGACTCAACACCTTGTTGTTTTTTTCCCTAGGAATCTTGGATTTAATGGGTCAATGGAAGACTCAAACAAGCCATCTAATTACAGTATGTCTCAAAACTGGTAAAATGTGCTCTATGTAAACCTAATGAGACCGTAAGGATGCTAAGCAGTCTCCCTACACGTATGCAGATATCCTGTTCTGTAATATACTATGGCCTAGTAACTTAAAGGCAGGTTACCTTCAACTTATCAAAGTTAATAGCCCCTCCGAAGAAAATTTTATGCAATTCATGTCTGTTTTTAGTTCAACAATATACAATTCTTGGAAAGGGTCAACATGGTGTTATTTTGAACGTCTGCTGTCCTTGTCTGGTCCGTTGTATGTAATGACCTCATCTATCATCTGCAGCCTAGTTGCCGTCAGCTGTTTCACCGTGGCTGACTCGGAAGAAACGTCACTACTCACCCACTCTGTCACTCTCACACTCACTTGGTGAATGGAATACCACAAGGAGGTAGCACTGGTGTACTGTATGAACACAGAAACACATGCTACAAAAAGGTGCGCACACACACACACACACACACACACACATACAGAAACTGACACATACACAGGTTCATTGTACGCAGCAGGAAACTATGACGAAACTATAACTTGATACAAAACAGAGGGGATCTACATGGAAAATGAACTGGAGCTGGATGAATAAAGAGGGAGGATTATTCTTTTGCCCTCTCTTTTGGTCTTCCCTTGTTCTCTCTTCATCTCTCTTTTCATAGATTCAATAGGGCTTTGTCTCATTCTTCACCAATGACCAGTGCAGTTTCAAGTTTTCAGAGAGAGGGAATATGGATCAGATCGTATGGTTTTGACTCTGCCGACAGCTGAAAGAGACCTTAAATGAAGCTCACGGAATACCAAGTTTCTTAAAGCAAGTGGTCTGGCTTTACGCAAGTATAAAATATTAGGTCTGTTTTTTTCCCTGTAAAATGAATTCTTTAAAGTGTCTTGCATGTCCTCTTGATAACTTCTGAGCACAACAGGTTGTACAAGATAAGTATAATAAGTTGCAAAGAAAACCGGAGTACTTTTGACAGTTATATGCTTTGTCTTCTACCTAAGGTTGTACCACTGTACTTTTCACCAGGTCCATCATCAAATGTTTTGTTAACCAAACCTAGTAGGAGTGGGGAAAAACCAATTAAATCTTAGATACACCACGACTCTCTCTTAAACAACGGAGCACTGATGCAAAAAACAACTTCATTAGAATTCAGAGGGCCCTCCAAGGGTGGATACTTTTATATACTGCAGTGAAGTCACATTTTGGGGTCAGTGATAATGAAGTAAGGAGATTATTGACAGAATGTGATGTGAATCAATGTGAGCCATTTTGCTCATTAACTTGTTTAGTATAACCAACGTTAATTAACTGATTCCATCAAGTGCATTCTGCTTGAAGCACCTCTTTATTCTCCCTACCGATAAAAGCTTTACTCTGTATCATTAAGAAATGTATTATTATGGATCCTCAGATTCTGCATATAAAATGTTAAACATCAAGGTAAATGCTTAATCATTTTGTTTCCATTTTAGAATCAAACCAAGCCTATGCAGGGTGGCTATGTGGGTCTGGGGCCATAATAGTTTTGTGATCAAATCACAGGACCATCAACTTAAATCTAATTAAATTATGAGATAACTAAAGATTCACTGCCTTATTGCTTGGGGTATCACATTTTTCTTTTCAGCAAATTCACAAACACCTCTTGTTTGCCAGTCTCCAGGACATCGTTTCATGTGGCCTGATGTCTGACTTCCATCAAGTCAGACCCAAAACATGTTTAATCATTAAGGTTTAAACACATGAGTTTAAATAGAACCATCAGACCTGTTAGTGCAAATGTTGTTACACTGCTCCAAGGCAGAAGCAACTCTGTGGGTGTGTGATGTTTGTGCTAACAGGGAAACCTTTGTGGTCAGGTTCAAGTTCATTTTTAGGAAAGACGCAAGTGTGAACTGTGAGAAAGATACAGCAACAGAGAGTAAAGAAGGGCAAAGAAAGAAAAGGTTATACATAGAAAGGGAGGAAAGACAGGGCTGCAGAAAGTGGCAGACTAAGATAAAAGGAGCAAGAGAGGGTACACAAATTATGTTTTTAAATTTAGTGCCTCAGTTAATGAGTGAGCTGATTAGTGTAAAGACAGCAAACAAACATCATTTAAACACACTCGAAGATCATTTGGGGAAGATCTTTGTTGTCAACATGACACAGAGACATGCAACACTAAGCAAACAAATAAAAGGGCTCAGTTTCTAAACCAGGGGTCTCAAACTCCAGGCCCACAGACCAGACCAAGGGGTAGGGAGGGCCGGATGAGGGGAAGGAAAAAACAAACAAAATCTGGCCGGCCAAATTTTTACTTAATTTAATTATATTTTATAGCTGTTTAATGCTAATTCAAGCAACCAATTTAAAATAATTAAAATAAAAACACAATTTTTAAATGCATTTCGTGTGTCATGGCAAAGGTGAGTAAGGTGGCCTCAAACACCCGCTATTGGCTGAAGAAACATATTTTCAAGAAATATGGACAAAGCAGTAGGCTAGGCTATTTTTGTGGAGTTTAATGGAAAAGCTACCTGTCTGATGTGCAACGAAAAAGTTAATGTTTTAAAGGAATGTAATATCAAGTGTTATTACTGGACTAAACACAGAGAACAACGAGAAGTAAGCTACAAGGGAGACAAGAGGACAACAGCCACACAGCTACAGAGGATTTATATCACAGCAAAGTCTTTAAAGCCAAAAACATGCAGAAACTGAAGTTGAAGCAAGTTATGTGGTGAGTGAATTAATCACCAATGCAGACCAGTTTGAAGGACTGTGTGTTGAAATTTGTGGATATCTGTGGATGTGCGAGTTCAACAATATAGAGCGATCAGCAAACACGGTGGCTGAGCGGGTCAGCAAGTTATCAAGTCACGTTTATGATCAGTAACACGATAAAGTTAAAGCTTTCACTGCTTACTCTGTGGCACTCAATGAAAATCACAGAAAAAAACCTAAAAGGCTCTGCTCGCAATTTTTCATAGAGTTTTATTAATGAGAAGTTTGAAGTGACACTGGTTCGGGCTGGATTACCACGGAGCCGACTGGAAGGCATTACAACTGACAGAGCCCCATCAGGGAGAAATAACGGACTGATGGCGCTGGCACAGAGAAAGTTAGAAGAGGAAAAAGCAGGTGCTGCACTGCATTTTACACCAACAGGCAGTGTGCAGCAAGTTCTTGAAATATGAACATTTCATGTTTGTTGTCTGTTGCAAATGGAAACTTATTCTTATTGGACAATTTTGGAGATTTCCTGTATCTCCATCCTGCCCAGAATTGTCCAAAGTGTTCAGTCAGTTAATGTGCCTTTTTGGAAGCAAATGTCTGTGTGAGAATGTTTTCTCAACTATGAACTGAAAAGTACAGGTCCAGGCTTACTAACTGATGCCCATCTTGACGCTGTAGCTACTCAGGGTTTCAACTGCAACTTCCATCAGAGCAAATGTTTTTCAGTTGTGTGAGAAGGAGCACAGGTGTCCGGCAAGATTTTAAACTTTAAAAAGTAGAGTCAAAAAAGTATTCAGGAATTGCATTTGTTAGTTCAGTGTTAACCTGAAGTATAAAACTGATGTCTGCATTGTTTTGTTAAGTCTGATGCTTAGTTTACAAGATTTGAGTTAATTTGCAGCTGAGTGTGTACTTCAGTGGCCCAGTTTGAATTATCTAAGTACATTTTTGAGTTACATATACTTGAGAATGCACTACATTTGAGTAAAGTATATATTGTACTTTTTGACTTCAGTATAACTTTAATTTACTATTTATTTCAGAACAACACATGGAAATGTTCAGAAAAGTTTGGTAATGGTAATAAAATAAGTACATTTTAAGAATATTGCACTTTCTTAGAGTACTTTAATGGTGTTGTGGCCATCCTATGAGATGACAGTGCCAAAGTGGCCCCTGGATGATTTGAGTTTGAGACCCTTGTTCTAAACCCATTTTAGTGTCTTAAGAATTTTTTACATTGAGGTGATATTTTGGTTTGTCCCACATTACAGCACCAACATTAGTCAGAGGCTTGGAGCATTAAATTAATAATTTAAGTAAGTTTGCAATATCCCAGTGCCAAAAGTGTACCCAGGTAACTTAGTGAGAAATTCCCTTTTGACAGACAAAGCGAGCCAACCAGTGTTTTAGAACATGCTAAAAAAAACCTGTCTGATCCATTTTGAAAATACATTGAGAAGCCAAAGCTAAGCGGTCCATACTGTACAAAAGGGAAACGATCAAGAAGATCAAGAAAATGTTTCATTTTGAGGAAAACCGAACAGTAACAATTTCTCAGGAAACATATAAAGATAAAAACTACGTAGACACACTGTGCAGACACGCAAAAGGCAGATGGAAAACAAGCCAAGGGGAGATACCACCATCAGACTGAGACAACAAAGCAAAGCCCCTTATGAATGGAGGCGGTCATGGCTAATCCTCCTGACTGTGTGTGTGGCTGTGAATGTACACCTTTGAATCTGTAGAGGTATGTGAGCATCTATGTGGTTGTAAGCACACAACTCTCTAATCATTTGCAGTACGTTTATCATACATGCTGTACATTTTTATATGTACGTGTGTGTGTTCTACAAAAGCAAGCAAATCCAATCTCTTGCTGTGTCTGTGTCCACTGTCAGCTCCAACAGACTCTGAATAATAGAACACAATAGAGGAAAAGAAAGGCTTTGTCTGGAAACTTAAGTGAGGCTTTCTTTCTTTTATTCAAAACTTTCTCCACTTGGCATTCCAGTTATTCTATTTCACTCAACTGTAAACTAGTAAGCCGGACTTTACCTTTACTATTCCTGACAATAAAAAGAAGCATATGCATGTTTCTCATTGTGAGTTTACTTTGTTAATACACATGAATTCTTGAATCCTAATCCTCGTTTCTTTTGTAACTCTAACTATGCTCTAATTGGATCAGGTCTATGACCTGAATCATATGAATACATCTGTTTCTCATACAGCAGTTAAAATAAATCACTTAAACAAACGCACAAACACACAGCATGTAAGAGCTGATAATTATGTCAAGCTACAGTCTTTCACTGGACTATTTCCAAAATTCAGTTGAAGGTTTTTACTACACCACAGTGATTAGCTCATGCAATGAGCATTTACTGATAAACTGGAAGATTGTTTCACAACCCAGTGTGTTATTCTTAAAACTTTAACTATATTGCTGACACACAAGTTTACAGCTTAAATCCACAGAAACATTTTTAAAAAACACATTGATGTTAAGATTATAATGACATTTTTGTGGTGTATTTGGTTTATCAGCTTTACGGAATTTTCTGTAATTTATTAGGTCCAATGTTGCCTCGGTTCACTTCACCTGAATGAAAATATGACACTTCAATATTAAACAATATCCAGGACACAACAATGTTTGAATGTAACTATTCAGCTGCTGAGCAGGTCCAGTATAAAACATGGACGTAGTCAGGGTGACGTCACCCATATGTTTCTAAAGAGGGACTGTGAAGCTCAGTGTGGCGGCTCCAGCCGTTGCCATCTTGGCAGCGCCTGATTCCAGCTAATCCAAAAATAGGCAAAGAGGTGAAGCATGGGTGGCGCTAGAAGACAGCTAGTGGGTAGCCACCTGCGATGGCAGGTTGCTTAAGCAGGCCTGAGAGAGCTCCTCCAACAGACTGTCAACACTGATAATGACACTGTGCAATAAATTCTAATTTGACAACAGTCGGGTTAATTTGTCGTGCCAGGAAGATATGAAAGAAAGCTGAGAATAGTTGATGCAATCAGACAGATTTTTAAATGGAAAAAGGTTAACATCTGTGCATAATGTGCTTTCCTGTTATTTTAGTGTGTATGAACTTAATGAAATCATTAAGGTATTACGGAAAAGGGGCTTTATTTGAAAAGCTTAAACCCGCCTTTCACATATTTAACCTATGACAACATCTTAACAACTACAATGGGAATATAAACAGATCACTACTCAAATTTTGACATACTGTGAAGCCAAAATTATTATTATTTTTAAACCAGTAAGGAAATAATAATATATAACCCTATTAGACTCTATTCTGAAAAAAATCCCTAAACATTCTGATGTTATTAACAGAGCCCTTTCATATAACAAATGGTTAAAAACACAATCCTGTATTCAACAGTTATTCAGGACTGGAAATATATTCCAGGGACTGGAGTGAACACATCTTATACAATGTTGGTATCAAGAGAGATTGTCAAATTCATTGCTTTGGGTTTAGCTGTGTCAAAATTACATTTCTGAAATCAGTAGCTCATCATGTCCAGGTTTTCTATCTACATTAGGAATTGAGTTAAATGAAAATAGACTGGTTCTTAATAGGGAGATTTAAAAAACAAAACAAAAAACAATATAAAATGTTAGGCATACACATTTTCACATATAAATATATCAACAAAGATGCATTTGTTAAAACTAATTCCAAGGTTCAAGTTTAGGAAAGGCTCATTTCTGAACGTGTCCTTTAATCTTTTGATCATGCTGCTTCAGTGATAACACAGATAAATGAGTCCCAGAGTAACTTTCATCCAAACACCTATTAACAAAACTGCTGTCACATATCAAAGTCTGCGGTGTCTAATGATCAGCCTTTGATGATTACTGGCAATATTTGCAAGACTATACAACAGTACAGCCATTTGCAAAGGCGACCGAAAGCCTTGTTCTCCTGATTAAGAGACTCAACAACATTTATTAATGTGTTTGTGCGCCTATATTTTTTATTATTGTTATATCTATAAGAAGAACATTAACAGTTGGTTGTCTCTATGCTGTGGTGGTAGGAAGTAGAAGAGCTATTTCTCTTTTTACTTTAGCGCACACACACACACGCAACACACCTTTGATCCATAGTGATTGCTGTAGGCAGCAGGTTAGGACTTGAACGTGGACAAGAAGATGGAGAGGAGATGGTAAGAATGAAGGAAAGAAGTCATCATCTATGTAAAATGAGGCTTCAGCAGCATCTGGCTAATTATGATGAGCAAACAGAAAATGGCCTGTCCGTCAGTCTCTACTTTCTCTGACCAAGACACAAAACCATGCAAACCATGCACTCTTTAAATTCAATGCCACTGTAGCAAGCACACACAGAGACACACAGGCTCTGTAGGTGAACAATACAGTAAGCTGATATCTTCACTAAGTAGAGCGACGACTACCCCGGGCACTCCTAAAGGCCCATTCCATGTACATAGCAACTGTTTGGTTTGGTGACAAATGATTCCTCAGTAAAGTATACTCCAGAGATCAAGTTTTTCCAGGAGATCTTTCTTATATTGTGGCCTGAACCAAAAATATATCCACTTATTCATGCTTCTGAGCTACCAGAAAACATGGCAAACCACAAAAACCATATTGCTAATGAGAAAACCTTCCTTTCAGACTCACTCTCCTGCCTTTTAGCAGCTGTTCGATGTGCTTTTCAATGGGTTCAGAGGCACTTTAATTAGCTCAATACAGCAACAAAAAAGGCAAGCAAACAAATACAAATCTCAACTTAATTCTAACGTTGCTCTCTCTTCAACACACGGTCATTAAATAAGCTGTCAGCTGTTATCAAAGATTCCTAGAGCATGCCTAATTCAAAAAGTCTTTAATCACTGTGGAGAAAGAAAATAATCAAACAACCCTATCTGCAAGACAACCATTCCATTAGCTAGAGAAGGAGTGTGTGCGTGTGTGTGCCCACATGTGTGTATATGATGGGACCACAGTTAGATCTATTATAGCGTCCATTAAATGACTAGCACAAATCTGTATTTTCTCCAGATAGCTAAGCTACTGAAAAAAACAGTCAGGCTGAATAGTGTTATGAGCCCCAAACTAGTCTAAAGAGCTTTTTAAATTCCATTAGTTGAAGATAAAGAATAATACAGATAAGAAGATAAACGATATTTATATCAAAAGCTATAGTAAATAATCCTATCAAAGAATTTCTAAGTATGATAAGCAAAATTAAGTGGGAGAAAAATGCGGTGCCCTCACAGTGTGCCTTACCAGTCTGAGGTACAGGGTTTTATATAAACCTGTTAGGAATGTAATTTATACAACAGGACCCTTTATGGAAAATGTGGTCTGTAGTCCTGGTAATCAAGACTTATTATACAACCTGGTGCGATTGTCATGCTTTCCTTTACACTGAAGAGCTCAGGTGTACAGTGAAACCTGAGCAACAGAGCACAAAAATGATATGGGTGTTATGTGATGCTGCTAACCTGTTGGGGGAGGGGGAGGAGAAAGTGATGAAAGTGCAGATGAAGCATGACGCAACACTCTTCAGCTGAATCTAACTCCTTCATGACAAACATTTACACTGTGTGTGTTAAGACAGAGGAGAGGGACAGAGACGGTAGGATGACTCCCTGTACTCCCCCATCTCTCTCTCTCTCTTTCTTTGGCTAAACCCTCCCTCTCTGCAGTGTGTGAGGTGATGAATGTGTGTGTCTGTCTCAGTTCCTATTAATAGTATGGAGCTGGTCTGGAGGTGTCAAAACAAGGGAGGGATGAGATCTCTCACTCTCACTTTTCCTCTCATGCACATACAAAGTTGAAGCAGACTCTACCAGAGAGTCCAGATGTAGCAGAGGTGAAGTATAGGTGGGGGTGGGGTTGGGCAGAAAGCAGGGAAAAAGAGGAGAAGAGGCCGAAAACAAAGCCAGCAACAGAACTTCAAACACCATACTGGCGGATTTACTACCCATATGATAAAGCAAACAACCCACAGCACCCCTCGGCCCGGTGGGGTTAAAGACTGGACTTGCACAGTAGGGCTACACAGAGAAACACAATGACACATTGGTGCCCAGACACACTTATTGTTTAACAGTGAGTTCACTGATTAAACCCTGTCAGCACTGTGCTAAAACATAGGGGGCATCAGTGCCAAAAATGACACTAATTCCTGAGAGATGAGGGATAGGTTTGCCACAGAAGACCAATGTTCATACATTCAAGCCCCTAAATCTGCATGGATATTCCTACCTCGCGAGCTGGTAGCCAGGTCGGCTACTTTCTGAAAGGCATCCAGGAAAGCAGCCACAGCAACTACCGTCGCCCTAGGAGAAAAGAGGGAGACAGAGGTTTAGTACTAACACACTTTACTGAAAAAATATACATTACAATTTTATACACAAATAAAAACGGCACTTGATAATCTGATAATCTGCAGTGTTGGCCTGCAGGGTGAAGAACTGATAGAAGAAAAAAAATATCAGATCTTCTTCTCTGAAGCTCTGGAAGGTAGAAAAAAAAACATCTTTTGCAGGTGCATATGTGCATGTCCCTGATGATTTTAAAGTATGTATGATAGTGTCTATACTGTAAGGATATCTGTAAGTTAAAACTTGCCCTGCTGTGTGAGGAATGTCTATGTGATTACTTTGAGACCGCTGGAATCTGTCCGCTTTGCAGAGCAGCTCTTGAGCTGAGTTTGCCACACTTACAGGTCAATGAAAGGATCAATATGGGATCGACCCCGTTCAGCTCGAAAATGGAAAAGGGCCTGTGGCAAGTTCACAACTCATACCTGCTTCTCTGTCATCTTGTATGGGTTTACCAAGTATTTACAAATTGCAGTATAAAATACTGCTTATACAAAATAGACTGATGAAAGGGCAAAATCTAATCGGTCATAAAAAAGTGGTGGGAGCCTGGAGTAAGACTACTTTCTGTTTTACTCATTACAAACACCATCTTGCTGGTATCCAGACTGATTGTTTGTCTGGCTGCCTGACTGACCTTCGCCTTATTTGCTGGCAACAGACTGCCTCCATGGCAGGTCGGCTGACTGGTTAACTGGCAAATACTGACTCGCCTACTTCAGGAACAACAGACTTCTCATGATTAAGATCACAGGTTTGGAGATAAAAGGCTTTTGGTGCACGTGCATGCATGTGATATCTGATCTCCTAAACTGAGACAAGACTATCTATCAGTCATCCATGCTTAAAAAGATTTCCTGAAATTTTCCACGACACATTCAGCCACAAAAGCAGGTTTGTTCTAACACAGAGTACCTTCCTTTGTAAACATCTTCCAGTGGCCAACCGTAACCCATCAAAAGCAAACTGGGTATTTCCACAAACAATCTAGAAAGTTAGATTTCACAACTGGGCAAAACAATAGCTGAATACAAGCTGGCTCTCAAGTTTGACTTAAAGATGTAACAAAAGTGTTACCATACCACACATCATTTTTCCTGTAAAGTAGCATTTCCTGAGTACAGACTGTGAAAGCAAATTTTCTCCACTGAGGACAATAAAGAACAAATTTGAATCTGAATCGATATTCTTAAAAGGGAAGTGCTTCGATTTTACACATCGAAGTCTGTTTACAGGTCTTGGGGAGTGCTACTGCATATGCAAGGTGTTGAGGCAATGTCAGTTGGGGATAAACACTACAAGGTCCCATCTGCCCGCTCCTCATCTGTGCTTGAGGCTAGCAACTCAAGGCTACATTAGCCGCTGCTAGCATAACACACTCAAATGTCTGACTGAACTCTCGGCAGTTGAGATGCAATGTGGGTAATGTAATCTCTGGGGCATCAATTTGAATTTTTAATACAGTTGTACATCAGAGGAGTAATCTTAGGTTATGTTCACCACGAATGCAAAGCTAATTTTTTGTGCGGCGTGATTACACACAAAATCAATACAAAGATGCAAATTTGTGATTGAGTGAAAGATGTGCACATATCGTTGGCTTTGCAGGGAGCAGTGAGGGAAAGAGCTGGACCAGGAGGTGAACTGGCACCTCTTCAGCTACCAGTTCACTGTCCATATGACTGGTCTGTGCTGTCTTACTCGGTAGAAGGAAACTGGAGGACGCTGGAGTTCTGACCCAGGACCGGTGCTAACCACAGAGCCAGTGTTATGTGGTCTCAAAATAACTTGCATAAGTAAAAGATTTAAAATAGACTGAAGGTACACTGGCTGTGTTGGGATGGACTGGGCCTGTTTCAGACTTGTGCATTTGGTTTGAAACGCCATTTCACAGATATTTCCTAAGCTGACTGGTGGCTGTGTGTGTGATGCTGGCACCGAGGGCCATAATACGCTTATCTTACTACACGTGTATTTTTGTTGTGCATTTTTCCCGTCCGTCAAAGCGGCAGATGGCCCGACGATTTCAAGTACTTTCATTTCCTGTGTGACACTAAAGTTTCTGTAGTGTCAGTTTATGTCAAGCTTAAGGCCATTGTACAACAAGTCAAGGTACAGCATTATGTGTGAAGTTGATGCAGACTGATTTACTCTCATGTGTCAAGTGACCAGAGTGTAATCGCAGGCTTTGAGATTAGAAAATCTCGTTTTATCATCTCTCAGGGGACTCCTACAAGCTTGACAGAAAAAGAAAACAGAACACAGATGAACACTTAGTTACATGCCTAAATATTCTTCTACATTCCCACTGACAGCCTAGCCTTGGCATTCAGTCAATGATGGAACAGTCTCTCCCTTTATCGCTCAAAATATGAATGTAAGTTTGGCTAATAAGTGCTGTGTTGTTGCAGATCTGACCAGATGATCCAAGGGTGTGTCCTGCAAATGGAAAAAGAAACATACGCACAGGCCCACACAGATTCCTTTCTATTTAAAGTCCAGTGCGGGCACCAGGGCACCCTCCAACTGATATATGCCTCCAGTAATGTACACACTGCTCTATGGATCATAATTTACATGTAATTGCTGAAAAGTCTTGTTCAGTCAAGTTTAACCTCCAAATCCAAAACAGGTTTGTGTGGGAAGTGGTTTTAACTGAAGCCTGCTTTTATCATCAGTGGCTCAAGTACACTGAAGTACAATATGCAGTAGTTAACAATTAGTAGCCATGATCATCTGCTGTAATCTGTTACATGTTTTTACAAGAGATGCCAAACTATTGTACTGGTTTATCTATTCGCTACATTTTTAACTCCTATCAGTAAAACCTTGGGAAGCAGATCTTACAGTCGACATTAGAAGAAAAATCATAGTTTTATATTCCACAGAGAACTTTCAAATACGCAACATTGAACTAATTTAACATTTTAAATTTTCTGGCTCGATAAACAGTGAAATTAGGTAACCTCTCAAAGAATAAAGGAATACTACGCTGCAAAATGCAGAATAATCAGAGTTTAATTTCGGCTCTGACAGTCAGCTAAAAAGCCTCAAGACTTTTGTAGCTATAAGAACAAATAAAATAAAAACATTGCTGCTACAAGCCTTCGGCTTTGCTTAGTACTCCAACAATAAACTGACTGCTACCATTGGCCTTAAAATCTGCAAATGCCCCTGTCCTGGAGTCAAGACAAACGACTTTAACATATCTATTCCACAAGGCCTTGGCCAAGCCAATCTAAACTCCCAATGGATCCTGGCGTAGTACAGCAGAGTGCTCTTTCTGACAATGATACATTCAGCCCTGCTGCCCCAATCTATTCTTAGTTCAACAGAAGCTGGAATGTGACTATAGTAAATCAGAATCATAGAAAGAGGTTGTGTTTAACTCCGCTTGTTTCAGACACAATGTACCAACTAGAATTGTGAACAAGATCGTACTTTGAGTATGCTTTTAAAAGATTTTTTAATGTGTGTACTGCATTTGTCTGTTGATTTACCCATCCATCTACTAGTAGTGTCTAAACATTGAGCCAAAATAGGTTTTATAGCCATACAGTTCATTGACTGAATTTGAAGTTTTGAGGTGGTCTGTTTCTTCCCAAAATGAACTTAAGAACAGAAGGAGGGAGGCCTGTGTGTGAGTCTAGCTCTGACACAGCTGCATCAACCATGACCCACCAAACAGACCGAACACTGACAAGTTAAAAGAGGACTGTGATTACAAATCAGCCTATATTCCACCCTGCCCTCTGTCTTCAAAGCTCTGTTCTGTGCACATGTATTTAGGGTATATGTGTATATACGTGCACGTATGTGTATATGTGTAATGGCTGCTTTTAACCAGAGTGGGCATAGGGAAGAACACCATATTTGGACCAAAAAAATGACAGAAGAGCACAACACTGTAATTGGTTGATTTCCTACTTGCTTTGTGAGAGGGGAGCAGAGGGTCTAAATTACAGAGTAGTCTGCCTTAGGACGTCGTTACGCACACAGACATATGCCGCTACCACTGCTGGCTAGTCACTTATCCAGGCCAAGGAGGGGAGGTGGGTGTGTTTGTGTTTTACTGTGTATATGTGTATGTGTGTGTGTCCTTATATGTAACCCAGTCCCCAAACAGATTACAGAGGTCCTTGAGTGGAATGGGGGGGGGGGGCAGTTATGCTATAGATCAAGGGGCTAGTTTAGCCAAATTTGTAGTGGCTGGAGAAAGGCTTTAAAGCAGACAAAAAAGGCCTTATTTGTAGGTCACCACGAGAGAACCAAGATAGCACACTCTTATTAGTGCTCCAGCAGCACGGGGCATCGTTATAGCCAGCCATATGCCACAACCACTGCAGCCTGGAGTAGGGCGTGGGCAAAGTTTAATCAACTCATTCTGTATAAAGGAGGAGTTCATCTTTTCTGGGGGCATCAACAGACTATTCCTGACAGAACAGGAAAGTGGTGTAGTTCCATAAAAGGGCCAATGATCATACATTATAACTTCTTGATATACTGGACAAAAGGCACACTGTAGGGGTTTAATCATGACAGGATAAAAGTTCTCCCTGACATTCTGTAGGTTCAACTCACCTTTTCACCAGTACAATGAGATGTTGATTTGTGCTTTTATTATTGCCCTGCAGTCCAGACACACAGATATCCTACTACTGAACAGTCATTAACAACAAGGCCACAAATACTCCCCTGTGCTTTAGCATGGCCGGGTCACATATTTAACCCCTGAATGATGGAGACACTTGAATAACATATCACCACTAATCAGCCTTAATACTGAGAAAATGGAAGAATGGGACACTGAGTGGCCCCTGGAAAGTATTGTTAAGTCCCTGAGCCTTTATACAAGTGTCAGCATTAGTCTGTCTCAGGACACGTGGACACTTAAATGGCTAGAGAACTGCCATGCACTGTTAATCAACGAATAATTTAGACCCCAGGATATCCATATTTACAGTATGTGCTGGACAATGAGCTTTTATTTCAGCTGTCATAAGTTGTTTGTCTCCTGGCACGTGGCTACTTAAAACCAACTAGGAGAGGTGGCTGGGATTGGAATCTATTGTTAGCAGGAAACTTAGAATCATTTTGGCAGGAGGTGTGTAAATTTACAGCAGAAGAAACACAAATTAAATAAGGCTTAAAGAAGACTAAGTGGGGAAGAAGGACACATAATGACCCTTAGACAGTATTGTTAAGAGATTTGGCTTTTATGTAAACTGTCACTGCTTGTTAGTCTGAGGACAAGTGGCCACTTAAAAGATCTTTGGAAGGGAAGTGACACTGACATGTAATGTAGAAGCCGAGATAAAGTACAACATCAGTTGATAAAATTAGAGTTTTTTTAGTGTGTAAAGTCAACATGAGATATTAGAGATGTTATGCAACACTCACCGTGGTGTTTTCAGGGTTTCTTCTCTAAAACCTAAATTTTATGTGTATCTTTAGTCAAGTTTCCATCCGTATTTGGCACAAATTATTAGGGATGTCTAGATCCGATTACGAGATGAGAAATTGGTCCCGATCACGTTGTTTCAGACTCGATCGGAATTGGACGTTACCTCCCGATCAAGACTCGGATATAAATGTATATATATGTATATATAGATGTGCTTTGCAAACACTGTGACACTTTTATTATAAGTTGAGGTGCTATTTGTTTTTATCTTAGACTTTTTTATATTTACCTCACAGACGTGCTCTGTTTGTTAACAGAGTTGTTGAATGTTAAAATAAGGTGAATTAAATAAAAAATAAGGAACATCCTGGACCTGTTTTTTTGCTCTTATTCTTTTTTTAAGTATTATAGAAGTATCGGATCGGGAGACTTGGTATCGGCAGATACTCAAAATCAAATGACTCGGACTCGGACTCGAGGGCAAAAAATCCTGATCATCCCTACAGATTATCACATAATATTCAGAGAATATATTAATCAATAAACACACGGAACATACGTGCACACAAACACACGCTCACCTGAGCTGCGACTGCAGTTTCCCGGCCTTGGTGATAAAGTCCTCCCAAATAGGGTAGCTGCTCTGTGGGAAGAAAAGAGACACAAACATGATTGACACAGTCATCACAACAGGTTTCCCTTTTCCCACAGTTACATAACAGTTCAACCAACATAAGGCCACCATAATGCCTCGCCTCACCTTCAGGGCTAAACAATACTAACCAAGGCTGAAATGTTCCCAAACATCTAACCCAGTTACAGTCTGTCACCCCCAAAAATTACGTTTTTCCATCTTGCTGCCAGTGGGAACTGGATCTGGGAATTCTGGGCTAAATGTTTAACAGGTTTGTATGCAAATGAAAAGCATGAGTTTGGTCTAAAAACACAGAATATGTTGTAATATGTTAATATGCTTTAAATTTGCCCCTATTTGGGTTAACATATTTTAATTCTGCATTATCTGTTAATGGCAGGATAGACATACCGCCATGACCTGCATGTGTTAGGTTGTAAAATGGGTCACAGGCCTCCTTTGGAAAGATCCCCACACAACAAGAGCACTAACACTATGGTATAATGAGCCCGGTTCCCGACGGGACTCTAAATTTACCTAATTTAGGTCCTGAGCTGAAAATAGCGGAAGAGGCATTTTTATCGAAACTGACCCAGAGAACAAGTGGCCCATCGAAAAGGAGGAGGCTAATGTGGTGGGTGGTAAGACAGCACAAGATGAAGCGATGAATTTAGCATGAGCACATGTTTGTCACTGATGTGCTACTACTGCCAGGAGCCTGAGGAATGTCATGTTGTGCTGTCAAACGTCACACCAAACAACAAACTCTCTACCTACAGTACCTCTTTCTTTCCCTCTCCCAATCTCCCTTACATCACCACGGTGCCTTTCGATCTCTGCCCCTCTCTGCTCTCTCAGTCAACCTTTCTCTCTCTGAAGATGTCACCACAGTCAGCTAGGCCATGATTCTGCTGCAGACATCAAACACTCCAGTCCAGCACCATGGCAAATAGGCTTTTTCTGCATTTGGCCCACCATTTCTTACACCTCCTCTTGTTGACAGAGAATCAAAGTGAGCTGTCTCTTTATTTGTTGGACACACAACCCAATCTGTGGTTCTTTAAATGAAGAGGCATCACTGGAAATGTAAGTGTCTTATGTAAAAGACTAGGCAAACACAGTGCTGATGTCGGAGGCAGCACAGTTGACAGACAGGCAGCCATGAACTAGCTAGTGAAGTTAGACACGGGACGCTGAGATGTGCTGAATATCTGAGCAGTATTCATAACAAACTTTCTGGCTCCAGAAGACCCGATGGCTGGCCATTTGACCTACACATGTCAACGCTTTCAGACTTTTCTACCCTGACAGCTACATTCCCGGCATTCCTTCAGGCAAGTACAACAGCTGGGGAAATCTGCCAATTGTCTCATTGGCCGAGATGTAAAAAAACCCACACACATCAAAATAAGATGTCCTAGTTTTGACACCTATTTAACCTTTATCAAATGTTTGGCTGCTGCTCCACTTCAAACTGGAATACATGGACGTAAACAAACTTTTTATTGTTTTTTTCCATTGGAAAAGAATAAAGCAGAGTGCAGTGAAATACATATATAAAACTAACTTACTAAAACGAATGCGGGTTACTATAGTACGATCAGAAACACTATCATACACATCAGATGGAAATAATACGTTAAATGAATTCTGCTTTATTATATTTTTGTTATTCGTTTCTAGCGTTACATATATAATGGGAAGGTTGGTGCGTTCAGGAGCGTTAACTTAAGGTATGTTAACCTAACGTAAACTGTTTATCTGTTGGAGGAGATTTACTACTAACATGATAGACTGATGTTTGGAAAGTTAAATGGCTGGGATAGTTAGGTTTTTGGAGGTCGGCTACCGGCTCTCGAGTGATATAGTTAGTCTTGGAGAGTTCATTTGTCTTACTTTCATGTCTCCGATAACAGTTTGGAAGAGTCCTCCGAGCGCGCTGCATTCCTTCTCGATAACAGCCTCCATTTTCAGGACCAACTCCGGTGGTCAGTCCCGACTCGGCGAGCCGCTTTCAGTTCGCCACCTCCACTCTCCAGGGAAAGCAAAACAAAAGCACAAAACTCTCCAAAATGTGAAGAAAAACAATTTCTAATGTTCTGAAATTGACCAACAAGTACTTTCACCACAGTCCAACATGTAAAGAACCACAGCTGGGTTCTGCTCTGGTGCACCGTTCAGGCTACTTCAAATCAAAAGAAGCTGTCGGGACGAAAGAGAAATTTAAATCCCCCTCTACCCTCCACAACAGCCCCGCTCACACCCATGATTGGACTTTGAAGATAAACAGCTACTAGAAAGTAGAAATAATCCACGGTGTTCTGCTGGTAACGTTGCTCCGTGTCTTGACAGGTAAATACCGACACTCCCGGGTGTCCTCACTGCCCTCTCAACACTGACTGAGTGGTAGAAAAAAAGACGAGACGAGAAAAAATTGTCAAGCCCGCGTCAGTAAGAAAAAAAATACATTTCCTGTTTAGTGTTTTCCACCAAAATAAAATATCTGGCAGAACGTAACAAAGTAAATTCACTAAACTATTGTACTTAATTACAATTTAGAAGTATTTACCTGACTGCGTATATTTTACGCTACTTTCTATACTACTCCACTATGTTTCAGAGGGAGATATTATACTTATATTATATACTTATGCCATACACTCAACTAGCCTCCATTTAGGCCTATTTAATAATATTATTTAGGCCTCCTAATTACTTTGCAGATCATCATTATAAATACTTAATATAATCAACTAATAAATTATGACGCATTATTATAGATTAGGCTGCCTTGCAGCCTTCCCATTAGTCTGAAAAAGGGCCTACAGCATCATCAAAGAAAGTAGGCTGCGCACACACGACACAGTCTCTTCACACTTCTGCCATCAGGGAGACACTGCAGGAGTGTAAAATCGAGGACAAAAAGACTATCAAACAGCTTCTAACCACAGGCGATCAGACTCTTAAATATATTACCTCCCCCATTCTAGACACTCCTGTTGACTTTTGCCCAGCACACTGCACAGGGCCTTTTGTTTCCACTTAACCTACTCTGGTGCGCCTTACTCTTTTTGTAGTCTGTACATCATGCTGTAAATATGCATTTTTGTTTATTGTATTTGTTTTTTTTATATCTTTTTATATCAATATAATTACATGTCTTGCAGGATAAGCGGTTAACAATGGATGGATGGATAATTACATATTTTATTTTTAAGGGAGACTTGCAAAGTAAGATCTTCAATGCATAGTGACAATAAACTTCTTGAATCTTGAATCATATACAGTAAAGTCGTTAACATTAGCTTGATCTTCAACATTAAACAGATGTAGGGCCTACACATTGCATCAATAATCATAATCCAATTATATGATGTATATTATTCTTAAATCTCTGCATAATTAGTCCTTTTACTTTTGGTACTTTATGCAGGCTACATATTGCTGCTAATACTTCTGTATTTCTACTCAAGCGATATTTTGATTAAAGGACTTTGACTTGTAATGGAGTGTTTCTATGGCTGTATTGGTACTTTTACTTGAGTAAAAGATCTGAGTACTTCTTCCACCACCATAGGAATTTCACTTGTGTGCTTGGAAATTAGCATTTTGCTGACGTTAGAAACACATAGCCAAAATGTCATATGTCATATGTCATCAAAATACTTTGAGGGGGGAGGGTAGTCCTAAATTTAAAAACATTACACTAATAACACAGCATATAAATAACAGCGTGTACATCAATTAAACTCCACGTAAATTAAACATAAAAAGGAGGTTCCACTCATAGCTTGACGTAAAACTGAATTATTATTTTTTGCTTAGAAAGTGTTATTTTTATTGTGAAGGAAGAACCGCGATTATTTCCGGTGTTATTCTGTTACACTTAACTCCGTGGTGATGGCAGATGCAGAGGTGAGCGGTGAGTGGACGAGCGCAAGAGAAGTAAAGCGCGTTCATGAGTTGCTTGCTTTTTATATACAGTCTATGGTTGCTTGATGTTTTTCATACAGAACTTGAACAGCGGTAAAACATAGGTAAAGTATAGAAAGAATTATTTTCTTCTATGTGTTTTGATTCCAAAGTGTTTAGGGGGGTGAAAGATACAAGTATAGTATTATAAAGCGGCTCCAACAGTTTTGCCATTGAAACATCGGGCACATGTGGAAAAGTTGAGCTGCTGTAGATAACGGGAGACATCTTGTGGCTGAAATTAAAACGACAACATAAAATCACTACAGGAGGTTTATTAAATGTCATATGATGTTATATGATCGCTATTTGCATCCAATTACAGCAGCACAAAACACCCATTATCAATCAATCAATCAACAATCAATCAATCAAATCAATTATGGTAACTATAGTTTCTATAAAGACCACATTTATAGTGAATAAGGGCATTTATAAAGCACAATGTTTAAATGTTATTAGCACTGACCTTTCAGACTTCTTACAGACTTCTCAACAGTAAATTATTAAGTTAATATTAAAAGCTAAAGCGATCTTACAGTGCATCATAAAATATTAAGTTGTTCTACTCTACTTAAGTAAAATTAAATAAATGCACAGAATGGACAGTTTTTCATTTGTATGTGCTACCTATAAATGTCTGCATGCAGGCAATAAGCAACAGACACATTTATATCAAGTCTGTAAAAAGTTAATTTTGTGGTATGGTATTATAAATGTCAAATGGAATACTTAGTTTTTTTTACAAATCAATGCACAAACATTAAGATGCATTTTTTCGATAAAATATGTGTATACATACTGTAAACATTTTATTTAGCACAAACATAACCTGTCATGCTGAACAAATAGGCCTACGTGTGTAGATTTACTTTACATTGAAACTGAGAACTTGTAATATGTGCCGGAGTATTGCAGCATACTGCCATCTCCATTTTGCCAACTCTTTTATATTGCTGGTTGGGCAGTAAAGTGACTGATAATGTCTTCTTGGACATGGTTGCAAGCCAGTATATTTTCCTGAAAACTTCTGAGTGTAGGACTTGGCATTTTCTGACTTGTCCTTCGGCAACTCTTGGTGGTAGCATCAAAAAAGACACATAGGCAGACAAAAGTGCACCCTGTGATGATGCAAATACAGGATCTTCTTCAAAACCTTCAATTATATAGTTAAATTTCAAAAACAGCATTTACATTTATCCAAAGCAACTTACAATTGCTATACATATCAGAGGTCGCACGCCTCTGGAGCAACTAGGGGTTAAGCGTCTTGCTCAGGGACACAATGGTGGACGGGTCCCAGTGGGGGATTGAACCCAGGTCTCTCACACCAAAAGCATAGGCTTACCCATTGCGCCATCACCACCCCCAGCAGACACCAGAAACAAAAATTCCTCATTCAATGATTAATTTTAATAATCCATAGCAAACAAAAGTATACACTACACTAAATACAACCAATAAATCATCTAACAGGTAAGACAGTCATTAATTTGGGCACTTTTATGAGCAACATAGTTACAGTAGTTAAACACAAAAATACACTTCTATACATACTTAAATGATCTATTAGTAGAAAAATCACTTTATAGTAGCTAACTATAATAGCTTATTGATAGTTAGATTAAATGATTAGTTTGTAATAGAACTCATCATAATTACAGATTTGTTTAACCCAGACAGTAAGTCACCAGAGTTAGCCGCATCGCCACCCTCAGAAAATTTAAACAGATAAAGTTATTAAGTAACAAAAAATGACGGGGAATGTACAGTAGCTACAATTCTGTGGTAAACATGTCATATACTGAGAAAAGGTGACAAAAAGTTCTTGCAACAAGGAATTAGAATTTCCATTTCAATATCAGATCAACTCACACATTTTAATTGGGGTCACATAAAAATGTAATGATTTCATGTTCAATCTACAGGGAGTTTACAGCTCCTTAGCACCCAGGTAACCGGCAGGACAATGAAAACAATCACGTTGCCATGGTCTTTCAAACAAGTCACGCCTTTACATTCATGGTCAGTTGTGAACAACCTATTTGCAGCATACATAGGCACATTTCTGTGGAATTGAAAATGGGAATTATTCCCTCCAATGAGGATGTGACTCGGCAAATGGGAATATAATTGTATGATTAACAAAGTGCACCACTGGCGTCACGCAAAATGATCCTGTATGGCCTCAAAATGTTGTATCATACTCAACGCCCCCTCACGACTTTCCCTAACTTACCATGTAGATGTTTGCTGGAGAGGTTAAGGAAAGCTGCACAAAAGTGAAATCATTGACCAAAGGAATCATACTGGTGCTAACTGAACAACTTAGCTAGTCTATATGCCATTCCTCAAAGTATCTTTAACATCCAAGACCGAATCTGAAACCAGTCCTTTCTATAGCTCAGAGCTCAGAAGAGGGATTCCCATAGGTATATTATTGTCCTGAAATCTGGTCTGATGTTTTGTGAATGAAGCAGAAATGAAGTCGTCTTTGATGATAAAAAATAAACTGAATAGCAGTGTTCTCTTTGGGGCTGTGACTGATGTTTTAATACAAGCTGAAGATGTGAAGCAGTTACAAAATTTGTGTGTGCTGGATGTCCCGTTTACACCCTCCACCTCTTGAAGCCCATCACCATACTGCAGCTGTAGCACACTGTCACCAAAAATGCAAATATCTGGGACAAAAAGACAAAAGCAGAGAAAACAAAAAAGAACAGTGGGTCAGAAAAAAACCCTTCACATCAACATGTGATAACTGTAACTAACTTTATTCATTGCCTAATTTAATTGTATTAATCTATCAATGTTTTCATTTCAAATCAATTACTCGAGTCTAAAAAATTAAAAATGTCAAAAATAATAAGAGTGTCCATTCCAAGTTACAACAGGCTTATCTCAAGATGTCTTTCTTATTCTAATCAGCTGCTAAGATACAACACTTTAAACAAAAAAACTATGTAGTATTTTTGCACGATAGTTTTCTCTCTTATTGTTTCATGGCTTGACAGCTCTAGCTGATAGCAGGACACAGCAGGCATACACAATATTCTGTTTATTTATGATACCCCTTCCCATTATCAAAAAGGGCACGCAAAAAATTTAACTCAAACAAGATCAGCAGCGAAGTTCAGTGAGCAGGGAGGTTACTTTGTACATGCAAATGTTTCAACTGAGGTGTTTTCTCTGAGACCCCTATTTGAGGGCCTGAAAGAGGAACAGGGCTGATGTCAAATGAAGTTTTCCTTTAATGATTATAATGAATGAACCTTTCATATAACTATTACTTTGAAAAGATTCCATTTTATTGCAACAATCTTTCACCTTGCGCCTTTAGCAACTCCCCCACCTAGAGTCAACAAAGGAGTTTGACTTTGAGCTATATTCCTTCAGATAGAACTCTGAGTGCATTGTAAAGTAAAAACATTTTTATTTTACAACCTTGTGGTAATATGAAAATGAAATTCACCTTGTACCTCGTACCTTGTGATAATATCAAGAAAAACGTACATATTGTCCATGCTGAACACATGATCACAGACTTAATTTGAAAACATCTACATTACTCACCGTGGCTGCCACATTAATCCCGAATTGATTTTCATTCAGGACTGGCAATATATTGCCCTGAGGGTATTTTATACACATGATATTGCCTCCATAAGTTGCTGTAGTCGCTGCCTCCAACACAAAGGCAGCAAAGTAGAAAAGCAAAGCCAGGAAATGGTAAAACACATCCTGAGAAAAAGAAGATAGAGCGCATTAGAAATAAATATGAAAAAAGTGTCAGGTTTATGTGTAATCAACTAATGACATAAACAAAAACCTGCTGAATAACTGTAAGATTCCACAAGTGTGGAAGATGCTGTATTCACTTCAGCTGGGAACAATGGTGAATGAATGAACACAGTGGTCAATGAAGCTTCCTGTACTTAAAGGGGCTGTATGTATTTTTCAGTGAAATCCTTTATTAACAAAATTTTACTGTCTAATTGTCAAAAATAACCTTACTTAAAAATGAAGCGCATGCCTGTTTTCTCTGTTGCTTGGAACAGCCGTCAACTAACATCATCATCAAACAACCGACCCCCAGCACAACACAGGCTCCAACATAAACTCCACATAAGGATACAAAACAACATTAAAGGTTTATGTTCTAAAGCCTTTCAGGCCAAAGAGAATCAGATGATGTCGGTGAAAACCGTAAACATAAGAAAGGCTGGAGAAACACAGATAGAGTCATATTACTCTCCTGTGTATCACCAGTATTATGTCAAAGTTTTGATTTTAGCCTGCAAGTTAGGATGTAATGCTACAATGCAAATGTGGCGCGATTTGTTTATTAGCCTTGATGCATGGCAAGAGTACCCAGCAACTTTAGCATGGATCTACCACTGGTTGCTTGTAACATTCAATTTAGATTTATATTGGTTTCACTGATACTCAGGGAGGTACACAGCTTCTCCACCATCTCAGTCGCTGTAACTTACTTGGCCCACATTATATACAATAATGCAACATAACGGCGCAGGGCACAATGGAAGAGCCATCCACTACAGAAAAGTTACTTGCTGCGGTCTAACTGTTCTAAAGTGTGGCAACAATCCCACTGTTTCCTTATCATCCAATATATTTAGCTGTGCTCACATCACTGAGCCTCCGGACACACAAATAGTACAAATGTTAGTTACTCATAAGTAGCCGGTGAGGTAACGCTGATGTAGCACATCGGCTAAATGCAGTCAATGTAACGTTATCATGTAACGAGCCTCAAGTTCACCCTCAAGCTGATAAAAATATTACGGTAACGGTGCAGTAGAGAATTTACCTGAGTTTACAGCATGTTGTGTGAATGTATCTCCCTGTCTGTCTATAGCCGCTGTCACACTCCCTGACCATGTCTGGAGAAAAGCCACAGCTAGTTTATTGTGAGATCTCTGTATGAAAGTGGTTGTGTTTCAGATTATGCTCACTCATGAGTTCAAGCGAACGCGCATACAAGCACACACCTGGTCGCAATCTTAAAACCGCACCGCTAGTGGCTGCTGAAAACTACATATTAAGAATTCATAGAACAAACCAGGCTTTCTGTCAAATAATAAACCTTTTACATTAATTTAGATACAACACACATGGCAAATAAAAACATGGGAGAGAATTAAAAACAAAACATGAGTGAAATGGTTTATTTGATTTGGAAACCATCATACTAAGAATGAAAATAGAAGAGAAGACACACGGAGAGGGTGGTTAAAGATATAGAGGAAGAGAGACGGAGACAAGAGAGAGCAGGCCGGTCAGGGAGTAAAGAAGGTTGATGAGAGTTTGTGTTGTCAACATCTGTGAGCCTAGCGATACTACAGGCGGGCCTGTGTTGCGTTTTGGTGTGAGCTCATCATCCATGTCACTCATTGTTCGGCCGAAAACAAACAAACCCACACGCCTGGCTACTCTTGGGAGGAGAGCCTTAAGACTGAGGCAAGGCTGGCTGTGTCTGAGAGCCCAGACTTAACACAGAATCCACTACAATGACAAAACACAGGAACATGGTACAGGTTCTCACTTTCCCCCCTTATATTATAGATATATAATATGCGGGAATATAGTTATTGCAATAATTAAAACCCCTCTCCAAAGCAAAGAGACTGTCTTGTAAAAGTGATTTCATCTTATGCACTACATATGTTAATGTATAGAATATACTATACTCCACAACTACATGTAGATGCTGGGGTATATTATTGTATAATTCCTCAGCAGGGCAATTGCCTAGAGCCTTAACTCATTACATTTAGCACATATGACAAGAACAGCTAAGCTATATACTGTACAGAGAACAGTAAAAAACAACCATCACAATTTCCCAAAAGCCCAAGATCATTAAATGTCTTGACCAACCAACAATCCAGAATGCAGAGAGAATCAATTTACTGTAATTTAAGACAAGGAAAACAACACCACCATTTGCTTGAAAAAATGGTTGTCGATTCATTTTCTGTTGATTGAGTAATCAATGAATTACCTAACTTCTGACAGTGAGCTTCAAACAGTTCAGGTTACCATTCCTGTCTAAATTGCTGTTAGAAAGTCATTCAAGCCACGTTTAAAACAACAATTACATGCATAACAACTAGGCTGTGGTCTACACTGGCACTTAGTTAGTGCTGAGTAATTTTATGGGAAGGACGTGTACCTGCTTATCTTTTAATAAGTGGCATAAAGCCTTGTGTGATCCTAAAGGACAGCTAATAAATAAATGATCTGCCTTACAGCGTAGTTAGAGTATTAAATTGAAGAAACCATTTATGTTGTTACATGTGAGCATCTGTTTTAAACGATCTCCCCAGCTACTGTTACAAAGGTTGTCTTAGATGGTAAAAATGCAAAGACACAACATGCTCTTTATAGACATTGTTAAATGTTGGATAATTGCCATGTAGTGGTGGGTAAAGCCATGAGAGATTTTCTTTGTGTTCCTTATCATGGACTGTCCTGCACCAAACAACAGTTGCTGTATATTGTCCGTATGTTATGTGTATATTGTCCATATATGTTGATATATGTGTGCACTAGGGGCTCTTGTATAGACTGTGAAAACAAATTTCCTCCACTGAGGACAATAAAGAATGAATCTGAATCTGAATCTGTCAAGGCATCATCACAAAACACATATGGCCATCTTTCATTTCTGATATTCTGAAACTGACTTGACTTGGAGCTGTTTTTCTATAGTCCTAAGCAGTGTTTGGAATAACGGCGTTTAAAAGTACGGCGTTACCTAACGGCGTTTTTTTTTTCAGTAACGGGGTAATCTAACCTAATTACTTTTCCCGTCGTTACAACGGCGTTAACGTTACTGGTCGTTAAATGCGGTGCGTTACTATGTAATAAACTGTG
>JAPMOB010209165.1:0-13467 GCA_029875015.1 Lepomis gibbosus
TTACCTTGTAGAGTGGGTGCACCATGGGCACGTTCCGCAGCAGTGACACGGCATAAACTTCAGCCAGCAGATGAGTGCGCAGCAGGTGAACGTTGAGTTGATGCTCGCTGAAATCTGCACTTCTCACAAAAATCTTTGCCATCAGCCAGTCGTACTCAGAATCAGTAGGTAAAAAGATGGGATTGTCCACTGCTGGAGTCTGCTTCAGCTGCAGGAGAACAAAGGCGGATGTGGTTCCATTTCATTACCAATACTAGTCAATAATGTTTAAAATGTTTTTGTAATTGTTGTTGTGTTCGCCTATTTACTGCCGGTTTGTTCTGCTTTGTTTGATACTCTGTTCAGCCCTTAAAGGGAAACTGCTATTTTCATTCCCTTCTATGAGGAGGTCAAAGCAGAGGGTTAACTTCAGAACAGCAGCCATAGTTCACTCAGTCTTACCTACACCATTGCTTATGTGACTAAATTCACATCTTTGACAGGGAAGGAGGGAGGCGGCTGGAAATTGCAGTGAAAAGACTTTGTGTCTTCTCTGATTTATAGTCATATAAATCATATATTTTCTTCATATATTTTCTACTCTGTACATATGAAATCTACAGTATTTTACAGTATGTCTGTATGTCCTAGCAAATCAAGGGCCTAAGGATAGTGGGTGTCTCTTAAATAATTTTGGCCTATAAATAAAACTGACTTGACTTTCGTCAGACTCAACTGTCTGCCATAAAACTTGGATATGGATATTGGATGATTTTTTTTTCAGGTTCAAGCCGGAAAAAATAAATAGCCTTTTCTGCTCAAGCAGGACGTAATCAATAGCCTTTCCATCTGGGTAGTAGCCATAGTAACTGCTACTTGCAAAGAACCTTGTGTCTTGCTTAAAGAAAACTTTCAGGTGAAAGCTACATCTGATGCCACCTTTATCAGTACTCTAACTTACAACTTTACTATTAGCTATATTTGAATGTTAATCTCACCTGAATGGCAATGGGCATCAGTTTATCATCAGGTGTCTTGTGGAAAAGCACAAGTGGAGCCATCAAGTACTGCTTCTTCCCATTGATGGTGTTTGCTGTCACCCCATCCAAACGCTTGTAGTCACACAGGAATATGTTGCCTTTCTGTTTGGAATTTTATTAAAGATGAGAAATGATTTAACTCACATGTGAACAGGTAAGTGCAACATGCAATTCCAACATCAATCAAGGTCAAGACAATCACCTTCATTTCATCTGCAAGGCTACTCTGACCACTGAGGAAGACCATGTCATCAGAGACAGGAAAGTTATTGGGCAGAGTTGTACAACGTCGGATCAAAATGGGGTTGACACCATTTAGGAACTGGTAGCCAAAAAAAGCATCGTCCTTCCAGTGTTCCTGGACATAATCTGGGAAAAGAACAGAGTTGAACTTCAATGACTTTAAAACTTTGGGCTAGAAAATCCTGCTCTACCAAAGTTAATAGCACACTGCAACAATGTGTTTCACAGAATTCAGAGTCACACACACAACTGGACACTGTTTCTGGTTGTATAAAGTCAGTGACCTGTCAGAGTCTTAATTATATGCAATTAAATACAATCACTAGTTATCTCATGAGCAAAGTCTAAAATTAAAAAAAATGTCTGCATTTTTTAATATGTATCCTTCCTTCACATTTTCTTCCGATTTAATGAGCCAAGTAAAGAAGCCAATAGATTATTACATATTCATTAAAATCGAATGGCTTATCTAAGGAAAAACTATCTGATATATAATATTTTTTAGATCATAATGAGACACTGATAAAAATCTGAATTATCACAGTTGAATGTATACTAATATGCATACAGTATCAAGTATTCCATTAAACTACCATGATATATAGTACCTGATATGTCAGTTTGTTTGAAGCAGAACACCCGACTTATAGCTTCAATATTATCCCAGTTCTTCTTGGAATTAGCCAGTCCCTTCAGTTGCAGCTCAGTCAACCTAGAAAATAAAAAGAAATAGTAACATTATTGTTATCCCTTTAATAGTTTTGATAAACAAGTATGTAGGCAGGTACATAGTTAGACAGGAGATGGATGGATATCTGACAGAATTTGAGAACTTCACCCTGTGGATGCGGTGTAGAGAAACTCTGTAGTTTTGGTGAAGGAGAAGCGGACCTCACTGGGCAGAGAAAGAGGGTTTTCTGCCTTTATGCAGTGAGGTATTCCCTCTACATACACATCCCACCTAGGAAAAACAGCAAAGAGCAGAGTGGTGAGGAACTTTGGACAGTCTATATACCAGTATCTGCCCTTTAATTTAGACTAGAGTATGCAAACATAATATACATGACACGTATTCATGTATTCAATATTGCAATTTTGCAGCATATGTTATTAACCTGGCAGGTGTAACAATCATGTTATATGGTGGTCAATTTATCATTATATATCATGAATATATTCAACCAAACATGGAGGAGGTTTGGATGCTGTTAGTTTCTGTTTATAAGCTCTGAGCTCTTACCGATAGTCTTGCTCTCGCTGCTTCAGCTCCTGCTGCCGACTGTACCTGCCAAGATGATGGTTGTCTTCAAAGACTGTCAGAGCTTAAAGAAAGAACCACATTAAGGTTTGAAATTGTTGACTTATGCAGTATGTGGGCATGATTACATATTATAAGACTCCTTATAATCTAGCTTTCAGAAGTTGTCTTTCTTTTATGTCTTGTGGTCAGTGAACTGCACAAACCTGTTCCCTCTCTGAAGCGGTGCACCTCTTTGTCAGTGATCCAGCGGTAGATGGGAAAGTTGTAGGTGAATCCCTCAGGAGATTTTACTACCACCTTGGCAGGGAACCAGGAGTCTTCAGGGAACAATGGGAGAGACTGTTTGTCTAGCTCAATCAGAACCAGCTGTCCAATGGAAAGCGGGCAGGACACGGTAAAACTAGATACCTGGAGTGATGAGAGAAATAGTTTGAAAACATTTATACATGATGTGAAGAGAAAGTGTGCTTAGTAGTTAAGAACTGAGCTGTAGCATTCCAATAATTAGCATACAAGAATGTAAGAACTGTAAGAATAAAACTTTGCATAAAAGACTAATTTTATGAAGTTGATTATGGGGATTTTTTTTGTTACTAAAGGTCACCTTTGTGGCCATATGAGTTACAGAGCAGCACATATCTTGTTACTGGGAGGTTTTAGATCAGGTTCTCTGAATTGGTATTTAATAATCTCATAAAGGCAAAGGTATGGATGTGTCTTAGACATTTAAACAGAGATGGATATTTAAGACTTACTGTTCCCATGACGAAGGATGCAGGCCCTTTGATGCTCTTGAGCCACTTGTGTTTACTCTCCCCATCTGTGCCCACCAGCTTAATGTAGACATTGCTAAAAGTGGTAGCACCGACAAGATTGCCAGTGGATATGGTCACTTCATAATTCACCATTTTCACTCTGGAAAGCAAAAGTGGGGCGAGAATAACAATAACCATTTTCAGCACAGACTGGATTAACTGTGAGTCAAAAAAAAATCTGAAAATGTAATTCCACAACAGAAAACCATATGTTATTTGAAAAAGACTTAATGAAATGAAAATGCAATAATCAAATTTGCACTTTCACATATACTCGTATGGGTGTTTTACGAGTATGTTAAAATGAAAACGGAAAAGCTGTTTACACTCATATCCAGCTGTAGAATGCACAATATTCAAATATTTAATTCAAATTTGGAAATTAGGGTAACTATTGTATTTCTCAACCTGGATGCTATTTCCCCATGTTTTTGTGTCTATGCAACTATTTAAGACAGCATTTTAAAAAATTGGTCCAATAGTGCTGCAACATAATCTGGGAAATTGCACACTTATAAAGTACATCCACTAAAGTGCTTGTTTTTGCCACTGACTCAGATTGTTATTACAAGTGTCTAACAACATTATGAAAAGGATCCCTAGAGAGATAGACCTTTTTGGTTCAACCAGAAACAGCTGCTCTGTTTGAAGCCACCAGACTCCCTTGACCAAGTGATTTTATTCCCATAAGAGCAAGTGAAAATGCATTTTAAATTTTCCTTTACATTTTTACTCAAATAACGCAGGAATATGCTGCAGGAAAGTATAAGGCAGGAAAGTATAATGCTATTGTGGAAATATATTTTCATGTTTACATCACTATTGCAGTATAGTACCTTCCACAATAACAGTCCAGTCATTGCTATTTCATAATTTCATAAAACATCTCTTACCTTTTAACAAGGCCAACAAGTTCCTTTGATGAACTTCTCTTTTGATAAAAGTAATGACGAGGGGTCTCTCTTTTTATACATACAGTTTTGTGGGAGTATTCAGTCAGCAGCAGCTCTGGTGATGGAATGTGTGAGCAATTACTGCACTTGCAAAACCACAAGCAGATGATGCAAACAAGGATTTGTTAAAACTGCACTAGTTAATTTAATAAAGATAAATCAGCCTTTAAATGTCACACTTTCACAGTGAACTAAAATTATTAGTTCTGATTAAATGCTAAAACAACATTCACCTACACAGTGGGTCTGCAGATTTACAAATAGTTTTATTATAAACAACTGTAACATAATAATAACTAATTTCAAAGTTGGGAAATGCATACAGTAGAACATACATTAGAGATAACTGAGTCACATGTAAACAAGGTAAATGCAAATAGTAGTTTTGTTTTTTATTGTTTCTCACACAATCATAAACCCAGTGGCCGATTTAATAGATGCATCTGTACAATGTACTGTACAACAGCTCTGCCATAAATTCCTTTATACCTAAATACCTTTGCACCTTTGAGTGCATTGGATCAGACAGGTGTATCTGTAAGTGGCCAATGAATTCCCAGGATCAACTGGCTCAGAACAGACAGGTTGACATACATCGAGATATTTATATTGGTCACAGACAGCTCAAAGTATCAGTGCAAAGCTGCTACTATATCACACAGCAGTTGTCCCCCGCAAAAAATAAATTATTTAATAATTCTTTTTTGAGACAGAAATAATAAATTTCCCTGTAAGCATATTTGGTGATGAAAACAAACTGGGTTACTAATAATAAGGAGATTATTTCTTTGCAGTTTTAATTTTGTACCAGTTTTATTATTTTATGTATAAAAAAGTCTAAATACAATGATGACATTGTTTTTTTTCTTCCAACTCAAAATGCAATATACAGTCTTTCCTCTTATCCCTTTTTTAAAAGTAAAGCTGAGGTATGGGGTCAGATCTGAGGGGATGGGACAGTCAGGAGTCCAGTGGGCTTCAGCTTGTTGATTCCTCCATCCAGGATACAAACTCGTGGGAAATTTACCTTGACCAGATGTGCTGCAAACTGGGAATAAATGAAACAAAGAGAAAAGAAGTTATTTTACCTCCCTCCGGGAAATGCAAGTACTCATCACCTTACATGACTCTAACATTGTTATGTGGCTTCCTTGAGTTGAAACACAGAACTCCTGCAATTGCTGTATGAGAAATAACGTCTTTACACAACAGCATTGCATGATGCATTGAGTGTGATTCTGAGGAAGTAACCTGAGAATTAAGAGAAAAAGAATGTTTCTGAACTGAACTAAACTGGACTCCAGTTAATTCAGAGATAGTGTTAGTGCAACCATATATTTTGTGCACGTGGTATACCTAATATTTTGTCTCTCTGTAATTACTGTGGATGCGCCTTCCAATAAAATGCACTGAAATCCAATAAAACCACTAACTACAGACTCAAAGCTTACCATGAACTTAATTCAACACCTCTCACACAGTCTGAACAAAAATCTAACATCAGGCTGAAACATAATACTGTAATCTAAAAAGTAAAACCTCTGTGCAAATTAAAAAAAAAACTTAAGGATAAGATAAAACAACAAAATAACAAATAAAATATCTTATTTTGTCTGCTTATTTTGTTGGTCACACACAGAGCTATTTTGGAGTACAGTTTAAACATTTCAAATTCAAACAGAACTCAATTCAATCAACTTAAATGTCCACATAAAAACTGAGCAGGAAGAATCAGGCTTCCTGTGAATGCCAATGGGGTTTAAATGTTAAAGGGTTACAGTGATGTGGTGGTGAGTGGACTCAATGCTTTGCCCCAAAGTAATGGCAATGCCACTGGTGTGGTGCACAGAGATGTGAATGGCATTTAAGCCCAAATGGGTACTTTAACAGCCTTTAATTTCGTGGCCTGCTCAACTGAAAGCTCTGATGAATTACTGAGGTTTATCAAAAAAATTGAGAATTTTGAGTGTGGGCTTTATTACCTTGAATCAACCAATAAGCTCCTTGCAAAACACAATATCTTAAAACTTCAAAATAATGAAATGCAATTGATCCAAATTGATCATAAGTATGATTGGATCAAGTCATAATATTTCCCTGTGTAATGTGATGATGATTATTGATACATAATACCTATATGATGTAAAAAAAATCATCAAACTAATGCCTTTGTGACAAACATGATTTTGTACTTTTGTGCCACATTTTGTGGTACAGTCATTACCACGTGCTGATAACATGAGCCACAAACAGCTCTATTTACGCTCCAGTCCGTCTGAAGATGAATTCATCCATTACTCAGTAACGTTTCTTGGAACCATGTTAGAAACTGAGAACTTGCTGCTGTTTCCTAAAAACTGTAGGAATGTCTCTTAAATTAAGGAGAACTACTTATTTTCCTCATTTACATTTCAACACATGGAAGGAGGACTTCTTTTTGAAATTGGGATTTTGCCTGAAGCAGCGTGCTGAATTTTTAAAATTAAGTTTGGCTAATTTATTCTAAAGAGAGTACAAAATGAGAATTTATAATGATCAATATATAGTTCTCTGTTCTGTTATGCTGAAGTGAGCAAGTTATTTTTGCGCACTGAAATGTAAAATTCAGCCTCACCTAATGTCCTAATGTCTTTTAGAAAAGAGGCACAGACACAGCAGGCTTTATTAGGCTTTTACATCACTAATTAACACTACTGAGAAGTTTGAAGAGTATTTGTTTGGTAAAAAAATATATCTTCTCAGAACCACATCTATTTCTGGCGTACACTCTGCTCCCATTTTGGTGAACAAAATAAAAACTTTAATAATAATTTTCAAAAGATTTTATTAAAACAAATTTATATACAATGGAGAAAACTAATATTTGGAGGAAATGCACAGATATAACGCAATAACGCTTAAAATGTAAATTAACTATTTTAATTACACAACCTCTTAGCTGTTAAAACATATGTGGTGCTGTTTGTTCACACTGTGCTGCTCTTCAACATCCAGACAACAAAATCATTTCCTGGTGAGGCCGATTCTTCATTTGTTGAGTTATTGTCATCATGGCACTGCTCTATTAGAGCAATGAGACCAGTGATGTTACTGGCTGAGAGCATTGTTATTAGTTACTACACCCATAAATCTATATTCAACTTTTGCACTTGCTGCTAAACCAAAATAGTATAATTATTAGCATTTGTCATTGCACTTGCACAATTTAAAAAAGGCCTTAAGTGTCTCCTCTTACACTTAGCATTTTAATTTAGCGTGCCAGCATACTAACATTTGCTAATTAGCACTGAACACCAAGTACAGCTGATGAGGCATGCAAATAATTGGTCCAAAACCAAAAAAAGTTTGACCAAATTATGGTGGTACATGTGAATTTAGAAGATAACCGAAATCATTATAATTCATTCAGAGGGAATGAATGTCTGAACAGAATTACATGGCAATCCAGCCAATACTGGTCAAGACATTTCTTAGTTTTCATGGTAGTGTTGGAGGAATAGTAAGTACAATGTGTAATTTGTAAGCCAACCCCAGCAGTTCTTGCTGCGCGTTTTAGCAGAGAAAGAAAGAAAGAAAGAAAGAAAGAAAGAAGTGTGATACTGTAACTGTGTCAGAGTCATTTCACATGAAAACGTCTTTATTATGGTGGGAATGAGGATAATTCCAAACAATCACTTCTTCAGAAACACCTGCTCTTGTGCAGTTAGTTACAGCAGATCATCAGAGGGGTTTTTAAATCAGAAATTATGACCCCGAGGTCTGCTTTCACTGCCGTGACATGACCCCCACCCAGAATATGAAAGGGATGTCACATTCCAGTCTTAAACTTTTTTTATTTTACCAGATCACTTACAGCACTTCTTAAATAAGGATAAAAATGCTGATGTTCAGTAGGCGTAATGTTTTTCAGTTCTGTGTGTATGTGTGTGTGCGTGCGTGCGAGAGAGAGAGAGAGAGAGAGAGAGAGAGAGATAGAGAGAGAGAGATTGCTTTCTCACCATAGCAGCACTCTTCATGGCATGGCTAATGATCACAATGACACGTCCTCTGTAGTTCTGGAGGATTCCTGTTGCGGGACACTGCACCAGCTCACCGTCAGGGCTGAACGCTGTGCTGAAGGGAATGTTGATGCTGCCAGATATATGGCCTCTGTTGAAGCTGGAGGCAGTGTGGTTAAGGAGCACAGCTTTGAACAGGTACAGCACCTTCTTGAAACAAGGATAAGGAATGAAGTGAATTGTTTTTTTTCATACAATTACACTTTGAATTTCATGGGAAACATAATATCATTGGAAGACATGGATACAGTATGAAATAATATCAAGTCAGTTCAGTGATACCCTAATTAAAGTGCTTATTGTACATCTTATCAGAATGACTTTGAATACAAAAAGTATGCAAGACAAGCTTCAAGACAGTAGTGTGGGACAAATTAGCTGTTTTATCTAAAGGGAGGGAAGGCAAATGAAGAATAAGAGATATACAGTAAGAGATATAATAAGGAGTCAGCAGGAGAAAAGAAAGACTATGTCTTAGTTAGAGGTTTGCTGAAAAAGGACTATGGTAGGTTTGCTGGAAAAACAGAGGGAGTATCAGTACAGGGGCAGTGAACAACCCCAGAGTGCTACATAAATGAATAATAACTCTTGAGAAAAGGAGATAGTCCTATTTCTTGTCCTAGTGTAGCTATTGATATTATTGCTACATATTTTAACACACTTTGTGTTAAATTCTTTCAAATTATGTTCACTAAATCATATCAGCTGCCACAAGAACATATTGTCGGTATGTTACATAACACAGTGTATAATCCAGTAGCTGGCAAATCCTGTTGTTATTTAGCTGTGGAATTTCAAGCAGTACATGCCGGTTGTTTTACATCAAAGAATACCCACCAGGTACACAGACAGATAAATCTAGATTGTCCTGATTTACCCCACAGAAGTCTTAATTCAATCCACTTTAAGTGACCGCAGACACCCTAAACACAGCTTTACCTAAGATCACAATAAAGGTGAACAAGGGTTGCCAAATCCTGTGAAAGTGGTCAAATTCCTTTTGTTTATGAGAGTTAGCCTGAGGAGCCTCTGTCTATCAGGAGGCTCCAGTGTAGGAATTTGGCTAGAGGAACTGCCATTTTAAAATCCTTGCTCTATTCACTAATCCTTATTGATTAATGGCTCTTTCACCCCTTTAGACAATTACCATTCCACTGACGATGTGAAGGATCCTCTGCATTTCTTTTCTGGGCTACTATACTCCTGGTAATAAATAAAAACTACTCATCTGCAAAAGATAAATTGATTTCTTAACGCAGTATTGTAATTTTGTGGAGAGCTACAAAAAAGATGGATAAAGTGGCTATTGAATGTGGCAAGCAGTAAAAATTTTCAATTTAATCTAAGGGACTTACAGGGATTTTTTTATATGGGAAACCTATATTACTTTGTGTGTATGCATATCAACACATGCGCATTTTTGCTGTCCTTTGAAAACCATTTTTTAACAATTTCAGCTTACCCAGTGGGGTTTCTTCTGGAAATCAAACACGTACATATACCCACTTATGCTGTACACCAACGTAGTCAGTTTTTGAAATGAATTTCTTCACTTGATAGACTCAGGTACAGTTGTGTATAGTTTAGCTTCACAAAAAAGCATTCAAATGTCTTGGTCATGATTATCAGCTGACTGTAGCAACCACAACCAGAATTATGTCATGAAAAAAATACCACGTAAAAGAGGAAACTATGGTATAGCCAAAAGGCCAGAAGAATGCATTTTGCACAGGATCACAGGCTAATCTCCACTGCTTTACATCCCAGTCTCTCAGACTGCAGGATATGATGGGGTAGCCTGGGTGGATAAGAAGGGCCTAAATGACTGGCACTGAACTGGCAGAACATATCTTAAGTATAAAACCCACCCTAAATCTGCCCCTATTTTCCTTGCATGGGAACCAGGCTGTTTAACCCACCAGGCCTATGGTTCTTTTTTTAAAACTCTGCAAAGCACTGGCACCAGGTCAAGGGGTAATCAAGAGATTAGATACACTGTGGGATAAAGAGAGACTTCTTGCAGGAACATGTGCAACTGTGTATGCGTTTTGTTTCTGTGTGTGTCAGGACCCTTTAACCTTGTGCAAACATTTCATGAGTGAATGAAAATATTTGTCTTTATCTGCAATTAAAAAAGAGAACACAGAATCACACATCAAACTGGATAGATATGGCACAGGCATGACATATTTGTGCCAAACAGGTGCAGAGATCATATAAAAACCACCTGCATAAATTCAGAGATGCATGAATCACAGCTTTTACAGAGACCTGGCATACACTTAAGGACTTGGACTCTGACCTTACAGGAACCAGGTTGGTTGGTTCACCTGTGAGACGGAACAGAGACATGCTCATCAGAGAGAAATCTTAAAGCAGAGGGTTCTATCTGTATTTCAGCCAGTTGCAGGGCAGAATATCACTGTCAGAGAGGTTGTGTACACAGTTGACACTAAGTTGTAGTCAGTGTCCACTGTGCACCTGGATATTTGTGCAAGCACAACAAAATTGCAATTCCATTAACCTCAAATTGTGCTTTTGTGTTTGAGACTTCACACATATTTAAACCAAACAAAATCTAAAAGTGCCAGTATACTTCTTCAGTAGTGCTTGTATGATGGTCAATAGCTTTGGAATGAGGGGACCATATCCGACAATTTCTGTTTCTTTCCAAAGCCACCAATCTGACATTCATACCTACTTAAATGTGACTGGTCAGCTGTGCAAAAGTGAGAAAGGAACCTTCACTAGCTATGTTTATTCCTTACACAACTATTTCTGTCATTTTTTTGTGTACCGATATCCCCAAATATAAAAAATATTGCGTCTCGTTCCTCTATAACATGACATATGACATTAACGATCCTTTAACCTTATGCAAGCATGAGTGACTGAAGACAGTAGTCTATATCACCAACTAAAGAGAACAACGTTTCACACATCAGACCGGCATAGATATGGCACGGCCATGACATATCAGACATCATATAAAAAGAACCTGCACAAATTCAGGAATGCATAAATCACAGCTTTTAGTGAGACCTGGCAACCACTTAAGACTTGGATAATGACCTTCCAAGAACCGGTTTGGTTCACCTGCAAAAGAAACACGCACTTCTGAGAGAAGTCTCAAAGCAGCATCTCAAGTGTGGCAGTTCGGAACAACTACAAACCCTTTTGACACAGAAATGGTAAGGATACTCCTCTACGGTGCGGATGTCAACAGCGATGATTTTAGGCTTGCCAGCTTTGGTCCTTTTGGTGGGCCCGGCCAATGAGAGCTCACAAAGGTCGATTAAGTCCTCGGCTGAGATCCTAGGGGATACTTCTGCTTTCAGGTCACACAGCGCCAGAGGCTCCCGAGACTACAAGAAAGGAAGTCATTGGATATCAGATGAAGGGGGAGAAAATTGTAGTGCAGCCATTCAGAGAGTTTCTTAATTTAAATAATGGAATTTGGACAAGTAGTCATTGTAAGATGACACAAGAGAGACAGAAAGAACAGTGTCGGGTTGGATATTACTGTTTCATTAAAACCAGGAAAACAGCGATTAGCCTGAATGCCTTCTTTGTTAACTAAATCTCTTCTGTATTAACGAAATATCTTTCGCTGTCCTTTTAAACAGCCAACTCAAGAATAGAATTACACTATATATTACCATAAAAACAGTATTACAGCTTAGAGAGCATCAGAGACAACCAGCACCAGTGACCAGAACATGGTCCTTTGCCAGTTTCCGCCTGCACTGCCAAATGGGATCATTACAGCAGCGAGCCAGAGGCATGGCTGCAGGGGAGTGAACCCTGGTCTCGATAATGGTGAGAGTTTGTGGTAATTCTATGATTCCCAGATGCCCTGAAACCATTTTAAGCATAACAAGTGAAAAGAACAAAGGATGCTGACATTTTTTCCCCAAGTGCCTTAAAAAAACAACTAACAAACAAATGTATTGTGATAATGGGTGTTCATTGAGCAGTTTGGTACTGCTACAGTATTCATTAATATGCAAATTAGTAGGGGAGAAATACTAACAACATAATCTATAAATTTCAACACCCTGTGTGAAGCCATTTACAGGGCAGAGAAGGGCCAAGTGCACGTCGAGTAGGTTAAGTGCCAAAACTCTGCCATCCATGAAATAAAATGTTTGACAGCAGCTAACTCCATCGGCTAGCTGAGCAATCATCCACCCACCCAACAGTGAAAAAGTCAGTGTCTTCTGTGAGTCCAGAAATATCTTGGTTTTTTTTTTAGAAAAATGTAATGTAACAATTCTCTACACTGTCCACCTGAACTACAAGTGTTTCTTTTAATCAGCCTTAAGTACAGAATCCACATACTGAATATGTGGCTCTCCAAATAAAGTTATAAGGAATTCAGAATTTACAATATTACTATATTATACGCAGTGGCGGAAGGTAAATTTTCTCAATTACTGTACATTTTTAAGTAACATTTATAGATACTTGTATTTTACTTGAACATTTCCATTCTATGCTACTTTATACTTCTACTCCACTACTTTACAAAATGTTGTACTGTACCGGTTACTTTGCAGAAATGGATGCACTGCAGTAGACTAAAGTAAATTTCCTTTACTTTACTTTACTTTACAGTGTGGAATTCATTTTATACACTGTTAATGAATCAATAATAATGATCCAATAGTATATAACACTGACAGAGGCCATGCTACATAATGAGTACTTTTATCCTTCAACACATTTTGTTGCTTGTGTACTTTTACTTACATCAAATAAATTAATTGGAGGACTTTATTTGTAATGGAGTATTATTTTTATAGTATGGTATTGCTACTGTTACTATTATCTGAATACCTTGTCCACCACTGACTCTATGCATGTTTCAGGAATACATTTAACAAACTACTTTGTTTGTGCTCCTTCAGTCTTTGATATATAATATAGAGGTCGACCGATATGGTTTTTTTCACGCCAATACCGATACCGATACCGATCTTTTGAAATCCGGGTCGGCCGATGGCCGATTAATGCTGCCGATTTATTTTGGGCGATATTTGGCCGATATTTGCTTTGTTTTTAACCTCTATTTGAAATATAAAATGTAAAAGAAATGATAATTACTTAACAGACAAA
>JAPMOB010209168.1:0-11690 GCA_029875015.1 Lepomis gibbosus
AGAAACCTGGGGTTGTTCCTATTTTCCTCTATTAATGACGAGTAGTACGCTGCTTTGGCATTACGGAGGGCCTTCCTAATAAATACTCTAATAAATAATATATAATAAATACTCTAATAATAAATTCTAAATTTAAGTAAACTAAAATAAAGTGCCTAATTTTTTTTTTAGAAAAAATGAAATAAAAAGGATAGCTTGAAGTGATGAAGTGTAGTCTTAACCAATTTTATAATAAACACTGAACACATCAAATGAACAGCTGTAATGCCTCCTCTTCTCTTTCATTCTCTCTCATAAACCTCTTTCCTACTTTCTCTTGTTCAGTGAGAAACGTGAGCTCTAACTTGTCCTGCCAGCTAGCATTGGAGATCTATGAGATATTCTAGTTCTGAACAGCCCGTGGGAGGAATGTGCATGTAAAAATCTCTACATTCTTGTGAAATGTCTTTTCTCTTTCGCCTCCTCTCTCCATGTGCGTTTCCAATCTCCGGTGTATCTCACTCGCAGACGCGGACTCGACTCAAATGCACAGATTTGATTGGCTGAGCAGCGTCACATGAGACATTGTAGCACATGTGATTGGTCTGAACCAGTAGAGTAAATTCTTGAAAAGCTGCGCGAGTTAAAATAGAAACGCTCTGTCACGAGGTATTAAGTCTCAATAATAAATTGGCTGTAGGTCGGCAGTCCAGAGAGGACAGCGACTGGGCCCGGATCCGGACCGCGGTCCGCCTATTGGTGACCTCTGATCTACTTGGTTGATGTATAATATTTTGTGGTTTATTACAACAAATGTAAATTTCTAGACATTTCACATTCCATACATACAAGACAATTAACCCCTAGTTGCTCCAGAGGCGTGTGACCTCTGACATATATGGCAATTGTAAGTCGCTTTGGATAAAAGCAGCAGCTTATTTGTAAATGTACAAAAGATTGCTTCACTATAACCTTCACTGTATGCTAAATAATTTAACATCTTTATCTGGGACACAGATATTCTCTAGATGGCCAATATCCAGTGTGTCAAAGGGTTTTCAGATTGGTCAAATGGTGAGTCTGCAGTGATATTCAATATCTTGCTGTAACTTGCGCACAACACACATTTTCTTTCCTTTCTTCAAATGTTGACAAAAAATTTGACAGTACACCCAAAACCAGCAGTATGAATTTTTTCTGAATTTTTTTTACTCATGTAAACATTTTAAGTTTAAACTGTCAAAAATAGAGTCTAGCACGTAATGTTACAGCCTATGTGTCCCAGGAACAACATTTTACCCTATTTTTTAAAAAAACAGCTAAGAAAAGCTAAACAACTCCTTTTGCATTAGAGTCAATGGAGTGCAGCCATGAAATTGTCGGACCTCAGTTAGAGCCATAGACAGTATATTACTGGACAAAGCCACCCCACTGATTTGAATGGAGAGCAGTGAAGCCAGTTTTGGACCAATACTTCCTGCTACTTCCTGTTGGCACCAGCGTCCTCTGCGCATGATCGTAGAGCAACAGCAGAAACACCATAATTCTGGTAACTGCATAGCTGCTCCAACAAAAAGTCTCTTGGCCCAGAGTGTCTGACTCGGATCGTCACTGTTTAATCGGCCCACCTATAAGGTTCACGTGCCAGACATCAACGCAGTGTCACTCATGGCCGAATAGTTGTTTTAGATCCACTGAAAGTTTATAATCTTAGCAATATGGGTACGTCACTCATGCGTGACGGCATATCACAGGGTTTTGACGTCATTTTTTGGCCTTTGGGCTTTGGTCGGCTTCACTGTTCGATCTCTGGCTTACCCCCTTGGTTAGAGTGAACATTTCTATGTGAGATTCCTCACAGTGGTGCTGGAGGCCAGGGCGATGCCATCAAGGGAAACTATATCTTTAGATAATGCATCACGCCGGTGCTTGGGCCCCAGAACAATAACTTCCGTTTTATCTGAGTTTAACGTTACAAAATTACAGGTCATCTGGGTTTTAACATCCTGAAGGCACATTTGAAGTTTAGCTAACTGATTAGTTTCATCTGACTTGATCGATAGATATAACTGAGTATCATCTGCATAAAAATGAAAGTTAATGGAGTGTTGCCTGATAATATTGCCTAAAGCAGGGGTGTCAAACTCATTTTCACCAGGGGCCACATAAGCATTATGGTTACCCTCAAAGGGCCAGTTGGAACTGTAAGACTGTATAAAGATACTTTACTGCATAAACTCTTTCTTAACATAAAAATAACTGTCAAATAAATAAAACAACTGTCTCTTTATTTGATTATTTTGCCTATTCAAGTTAAGGACATTTAACCCATCAGATGCAAAAATACAAGCAAGCTCATTTACTGTATCTGTGTTATAATAACATACATTAAATAATTTATCAGTTGTAGAAACCCATAACACTCCATCAATCTTTGTCATGTATTTTTCAAGTATGAAGACAAATACCATCAAACTATTTTTTTCATACTTTTCACTGCAGAGAGGGGCAGAACTATGGTAAAACAAATAATTGTGAGTTGCTAATAACATGTGTGACAGATGTGGCATTTGATAAAAAAAATGCCACATCAAAACTTTCTGCACATTCAGAATCTCTCCCTCATATCTTTGTTCTCTTATATATTCAGAAGAAAATTGTAATATTATGAGACTAAAATCATCTAATGAGAATTCATAATAATTTTTAAAAGTCTACCTGACCTATACTCTGCTGTGCTCCCCTTCAGACTTAATTGCACTGCGCACTTCATGCGAGGTACAAACTGAAACCAATTGTGATCAGGCACAAATCTTGGCACAAATCCTCATGTTAACTTCTGCAGATCCGATAAAGTGCAGCTCACAGTCCCAAGCAGAGCCAGATTACTTCAGGTTTTAAATGTTTACAATGCAAAACTCTACCAGCGGGTCTGCTGCAGGCTGCGTCTCAGCGCGCGCAGGTTACTTTACGATCAAGCTGTATGCCGAGTTGCATGTTGTGTGAGTACGGCATGACAGCGTGAGAAGACGGCCGTTAAAAAAAACGTGGTTAAACGCGGTTGTGGAAAGACCGCAATCCAGAAACAGGAGGCTGTCAATTCGCTGGTCACAAAATCGAAAAGCATTGTGGGAGATGTAGTTTATTCATCATGTAAGCTTTAAAGCAGCATAAACTTTTATTTTAGAAAAAACATGAATTTTTAAGCTTTCTCGGGCCACACAAAATGATGTGGCGGGCTGGATTCGGTCTGCGGGCCTTGAGTTTGACACATGTGGCCTAAAGGAAGCATAGATAAAGTGAACAGGATTGGTCCAAGCACAGATCCTTGTGGAACTCCATGGCTAACTTTGGCGGTCATGGAGGACTCATCGTTAACATGTACAAACTGAAATCGATCTGATAAATAGGACTTAAACAATCTCAGAGCGATTCCTTTAATGCCAATGAAATGTTCCAGTCTCTGTAATAGGATCTGATGGTCAATGGTATCAAATGCAGCACTAAGATCTAATAAATAAATAAAATAATAAAAATTAAATTTTGCGAAAGTTGAAAATGTAATATGGCAATTATTTTTGAAAGTCCGGCCCCCACAGTGTCTGCTTAGAAGAGATGTAGTTGAGGACCCCTGATGTAGAGGTTAAACTTTTTTTTTCATAGTTTGATAAGATGCTTTGCTGCAAATAGCCAAAAAGACATTGGTGCATGACAATGTAGGTTGGCATTAGTAATCTGCTGTTAACTAGTTATTCATTGTACTAACACTTATGACATCCCATTAAAATGACCACCTGTTTGAATGTAAATAGGAATATGACTTCATGTACAGTCCAGGGCTTCCCATTTTCCCAGTCCAGTGTGGCCTGCCATAGAATAATCTGTTTCACCACAATTTTCCTAATGAAATGAAAACATTCTCAAACTTCTCATTAAATTTCATTGTTTTTCGCCATTGATTTGGCAAAGTATCTGTCAAACAAACTAAAATTGAAAGTGCCATATGGCTTTGTTCCACTATTAAATCGCAAAAGACTGAAATTTAATGAAATAAGTACAATGCTATAAATAAGACATTAAATCAATATATATAAGTTAATTTAGGAGGTTAAAAGTAGGAAACTAGTAACCTTTACTCTGAGTACATTTTAAATGAGCTACTCTTTACTTTTACTTGAGTAGATTTTTATACTATAATTTTACTTGTACTTAAGTAAAATTCATCAAAGTAATTGTAATTTTTACTTAAGTAGAATATTTTTATACTTTTTCCACCTCTGGTTGTTTATCAATATCTCTTATGACAAATGTAACATACAGGATAAAGTCACATCTCACATAGAAATGTCTAAAGAAAAACAAGATAAAGAAAATCTATGTAAAAAAGTCATGATTATATACCTACTACTGTATATTTTCTACGTAAACCATTTATATGTAATACCATTGGTACCCCTAATAACAAGAACATGTAGTTTTTAAAAAAGAAAAAAAGTGATGATTAGAATAAAGCAGATGTGGAAATAGATCTCAAGAAAAGAGGAAGATTATTACATATAACCAGGCAGGTTGATTCTTAAGAGAATTTTAATCAAAGAGTAAGAGTCACTTACAGAAAACAATCCAGGCACTCAACAAGAGACAGACCAAAAATAACCATGGAAATCCACTTAATGAAGGTAATCCAGAGAGCAGAATAAATACTATGTTCATCAAGAGAAAATAAAAGCGGCAGAACAAAACAGACAGACAGATGCTTGTAGCAGAGTGATAAACCAGCAAGGACAGAACTGATAGGTGAAACCATGGGGCAATCAGACAGACATACACACACAAGCAGGTGCCACCAATCAGGCAGACAGACAACTTCCCCTGAATATCTGCCAAATAATGTCCCACAAAAAAACTCCACATCATGACCGTCTGGGAACATTACCAGACAATGTCCTAGACAGACCTGGGAACATTACATTTCTGAACTAAATATGGTCCCCTAAATGTTCCCAGAACGTCCTGAATGTTGCCTGAAAGTCAGCCAACCCTTTCAAGAACTCCACATCGTGACCTTACATTTCTAGCCAGTTGCATCAGGGCTGGGAGAGGGATTTCCAGCTGGGTCCGGGCGAGGGGGCCCACCGGAGTGTTGAAGCACAGCTTCCTTTAGAATCCTGCACTGGGCATAGGAGATTGAGGTTGAGGCTGCTGAGTTTGTTCTCTGGTGGGATAATCCGTTCAGTATCAGTGCTCTTTTCAGTGCACAAAAGTTAAAAACGTGCACCTTGTACCTGCATTATCATATAAGAATGTGTTATTACTAAATTGTTAATTGCCTCTACCACTAAAGCCCAGCTCACCTGCAGAGCAACTGTACCACTCTGAACTAAAACTAACAGCCAAGTCTCACATTTCATTACTTGCACTGGTATATGACCTCATGTATACATGCCAGAATCAAACTGTCCCTTTAAATGACAACGATTGACTGAATTTTTTTCATTGTAGAATCTAGAGGTATTTGGCTAAAATGAGCCTAAAGGTATTTACTATGTTGTTTGTTTGTTGGGTTAGACTGTCCCTGTGACTCAGTGTCTCTCTTGCTTTCAAGGCCGTGCTGGTGACATCAGAGATCCAGACAGCTGAAACTGGAAGCTCTTTCTTACAGCCTGACATCTCATTTTGCTCCAGAGATTCTTCCTTCACTGACAGTGAGGTTCCCAGCATATCCAAATACCAAGCAGAGAGCATCAGGTAGTGTTTGATCTTGTTTTTATTGGCACATTCATTTTAATTCCACTCTACTCCCTCATAAGTAAACATTATATTTGTTGACTGATTATGATGCTTTATCAAAAGATTGACTGATACAGTACAAACTGATTTACAGGGAAGAGGAGAAGGGGACAGTCACTTTAATGACAAAACCGGACAGTGTGGTAGAAGAGGATGGAGGGACAACGTCTTCCATATCCACAGTGGAGGGGGTGGTGACCAACAACCACACCTCACGCAACTACTTACGCTCTTTGAGCCACATAAGTGAAAGCAGTGCTGATGGCATTGTATTGATGGACAGGTCAGCTGGCCAATCAGGGGAGGTGATGTCTTTGGTCTCCGGGCTCTCCATCAATGACATTGAAATGGAGGTGCCCAGCAGAACTCCTGAGCTGCCCAGCTTTGCTCCCACAGATGCTAACCTGTCACAGAGTTTATTAGGTGGCGTCAAAGAAAACACAACATCTGACATTGTGACAGATCAACATCAACATAGGAAGCAACAGGAGACATCCAACTGTGTCCTCACATCCTCCTCTCCCAAGACTGAAGGAGTGAACCCTAACATTCCATCACAAATGAACACATCCCCACACCTAGAGTGCAACACACTCCCAGACAGCGCAGATGTGATGTATGTAGCCCAGAGGGTGTCAGTGGAGGAGGAGATGCCAGGTGCAGAACCAGATTGTCTGTCCAAAGAGAGTGATGGTCCCGTGGACAGTGGGTTGGAGGATGCGCTTGGAGCTGTAGTTTCCTCTCTGGATGATTACAGGGGGCAGTTTCCTGAGTTACAACAACTGGAACAAGAGCTGAAGCTGCTGCAGGTTACACTGAAGGTGAGAATGGAGCATGTGAGAAACAAGAAAAATTGCTTCAAGAGGTGGGTAATGTAGCCAAAAACTTTACTCTAGTAAAAGTATTAGAGATTTTATTGGTCGACCTTGGTCAGACTTTATCAACCAATATGGGCCTGATACAGGCCCATTACAGATTTGTGTGTTCTGATATGCACCGTTGCAGAATCTTTTTTTTTGTTTTTACAGTTTACAGTTTAATACAGTTTAATGCAGAAAATAGGGTGATTTAGGCATGGTGTCATCACATAGTTTGTCCAGCAGAGTGCGCTCCAACTCCATTGTTTACAATACTGTGTCTTCAGTTTGTGAAATATATATTAAAAAGTTAACAGTGACCCCATCATGTTGGTGGAGATTCATTCATCCAAGTCATAGTTACCTAAGGTAGGTAAAAATCAAGGGCAACTGGTCAAAGGTCCAGTTTGTTTATCCACAAGCTGTAAGTGCCTCTTTTAGGTGTTTATGCTCCTGCTGTTAGGCTTCGGCACATGTTGCTATGTTCTCAGCTCGGTAGTGCAGGGTTCTGATAACCTCTAGCTTATAGTCCAGCCTCTAGCTTAAGCTCTAATAATTACAACAGTTATTATGAGTGATCAGTTAGTTATTAATTGTTCAATTTCTTTTAATCAATCAGTTTATTCAGTCAGTCAGTCTCAAATCTGACGGTGAGTCCTCTGTGCATTGACTAATCAAAGGTACAAACACGTTCCTGTAATCAAAGAGAATATTTATTTAACTAAAGTGAATACAAGTGGGAGTAAATAGGAATATGCAGACAATAAAACAACAACGATTAGGCAACAACCAGAATACAAAACGGGAGATAAAACAGGAGTAAGAGGGTTCAGTGAGAATTCAGTTTGGTTATTGTGGAAAGAATGGCTCTAAGGAAATAAGGGAAACTAATGGACGCATGTTATAATGTGATAACTGAGTTTCTAAAAAAAAAAAAAAGGACATCAACTCTTTGATCACAGCATGTCGAGTTGTTTGCCTTACTGCATGGTTGGTTTCTTATTGACTGACTTGTTGACTAACCTCCAAACTCTTTTTGTCGTTGGGATTAGTGGAAGTTAATTTAAAACGAGAAATTGTTTTAAAATAAACGTCATTGTTTGTCAAGCAAAAGTTGCGTAAATTAAACAACCTAATAACTTTAAACAAAACAAAACACAATATAAATTCACTGAAGGTTTGTGAGACCTTGTGAATATAATTAACGTTGCTGTGAGACAAAGGAAAACTTGGAAGTCACAAAGGTTCTCCGGGCCGGCCCTTTTGGGAACAGGATGCTGGATGTTGAGGATCAGAGGCAGGAGAGAAGAGCAAGAGAGTGAGCTCACGGCTCTGCTGTATTTTTGTTTGTCACTTTACTGGGGCGTGTCCCACAGTGGGAGTCACCTTTTGTGCCTTGAGGTATTAACTTTAATCTAAAGTAATGTTTATTTAATCACATATCTTTCGATAATATCAACACTTTTCTTAAATACCATAAACAATTATACAGTTCTTAGTTTCTAAGCATTAGATTAAAGAAAGGGAAAGTATCGTAGCAAATCATCTGTAACAATTTGAATTGTAACAGTTTATAATAATCATAGCAGATGAACAGAACAGCTAGCCAAATAAATCCCAACACAATATTTGTTGTTAAACGTTCTTTATAAGAAAATATAAAGGAAGGTATTATTTGAAGCATGGCATTGAAAGTATTAAAGAATTTCCCCCCGGGGATCAATAAAGTATTTCTGATTCTGATTCTGATTGGTTAAACAACAAACACAGGCAGTAATAGATAAACGAGCACAAGGAGATAAAGTAAAGAGCAGTTCAAATTAACTTTATCTTATGATTCTTTAGCTTTTAAATATTTTCTAAACAGGGGAAATAAACTACTTAGCAAAGATTATTTAACTAAACTCTTCCTGTGGACCCCAGGAAGAGTAGCGGATGCATTTCTTTGCATCAGCTAATGGGGATCCTAATAAATCAAATCAAATCAAAAGTAAACAAGACAGCGTTATAGTGAGAAGACATTCTTTGTTCATAAAAACTCAATGTTTTTCCCCCAGCTAGCTGCTTCTTTGGATGTCTGGCAATCTTATCAGTTTGCACATCAGTGTGAATAAATGAGGGGGCAGCATTTCTTGTGTGTGTGTGTGTGTGAGAGAGAGTATGTTGAAGTCTCAGTTTTAGGACTTCTGACTATTTTGTGTGGTAGAAGCAGGGCAAGAAAGAGGGTGTGTTTGCCTTTGATTTGTGGGGAACTGCAGGGTAGGGCCGGGTTACCGTGGTTACCTGCCCTTTTGGTCCCCCTGGGGAGTGTCAAGTGAAACGTTTACGGTGAGAGTAGCCAAGAATGGCCCCGAACAAACATTTTAAGTTTGGTATTTGTGCTTGACTTTTAGCAGATGTTCTTATCACACATCAAAGGCTTTGTACTTCCTTTGTATGCTAGAAAGCCCAGTCTTTGGATGAAGGCAGGTCTGTAATAAAACCATAACTTGGTATGGCATACTGTTTCCATTGCTTGTTCTCTACAATAGTTTACAGGGGGTGGTGATGGCGTATAGATAAGATGCTTGCCTATGGTCTGGGAGGGCTGGGTTCGATTCCCAATGTGAGACATCCATCAAACTCAGTTATTTTTTCTTCCTTAGACAGTTCTTCTGCCCCATATAACTGCTTGTTATGTGTTGCAAATGCATCTCATATTTTAGTTGGGTGGGTCTCTACATGGTTGGTTTTGGGATTCGAAATGCCAATAGCAGGCTTTATTCCACATTTAATAGTATTTTCTATTAATATACCTGAGGGTTCCTTTTGCCTTATATGTCAGGGTCTCGTCTAGTTGTTGTCTGACTCCCTTTATTCGTTTAATGGTGTCTTCCTTTCCGTATTGTTTGTGTTCCCTTAAGTTTTTTAAATTCAGCTTCCAGTCCTTGTTGTTTTGCATGTTTTTGTTTTTTTAGTCTTGATCCTATGGGAATCATTTCCCCTCTCATTGTGGTCTTACTGGTATCCCAAACAATTAAGGGAGAGATGTTACCATCATCATCATTTATGTTGAAATACTCAGAAAGAGCCCTACATATTTCTTGCTTGATGTTTGTGTCTGTCTAGTGAGATGCTGAGCCTCCAATATTTAAAATGGTTGTCTAACCCTAAGTCATTTTCATAGGCCGTGGTCTGAGACATTGATTGGCTCAATCGTGCTGTCTCTTATTTCTATATAACTCAGTTTTTGATATGCAGATGAGGTCTATCCTCGAGTAACTCCCACGTACCTGGAAGATAAAGGAAAGTCTCTATCGTTAGGGTGAAGATGAGTTCTTTCATCACTTTTGATTAACCACTTGGACATTTTAGATGGCTTTTTTATCGTAGGTAGGCTGTCCAATTTTGAATTAAGTGTGCAGTTGAAATCACCCACCATTAATATAATCCCCTCACTTTTATCTGCCAGTAGGACTCCAGTTTTTTTAAAGAAATGTAGACATTTTTCTTTTGGAGCATAGACATTCAATATGGTATCTTTATTCCCCCAATTGTGCCAACCACCATAACATACCGTCAGTCATCACCTTGAAAGACTTTCTCATTTGTTTAATACAGGATGTATTAAAAAGGATAGCCACCCCTCTTTTCTTTTCCCTTCCACATGATGTGCTATAAACCTGATCAACCCACTCTCTCTTTAGTTTTAAATGTCTCGGACAGGTGTGTTTCCTGAATCAGAGCCACAGAGCATTGCAATTTCTTTAGTTGTCTGAGAATGTTTTTCCTTTTAATTGGGTTATTAATTCCTCTTACATTATTACTGATAAAGATGCACACAGTGTAAGTGTGGCCAATATTACACTGGCATGCAAAAAAGATGTGAAGGAGTGTATTCCACTGAAAGAACTTAGCATAACCGCCCCTCTCTTGACTCCTCTATCCAGCCTTCCTCCTCCTCCTCCTGTTCCTCCTCGATGGGCTCCCTCTCACCACAGCTCACGTCAATCCCCAGCTCCTTCAGCTGCATTCTGGCTTTTTTTAGTGTTATTATTGTTCAGCTTAATCCTCAGTTGCGCTGGGTACAGACATCTCGTCTGTAGGTCTTTGTTCTTAAGTTGCTTTATAACCTCGTGAACTCTCATTCGTTTCTGCCGTAAGCTGGGGGAGTAGTCCTGATCAAAGTAGATCAGATTGCCTTGAAAGAGAACTTGCTCTATGCTTGCCATATTATCACGTCTTTAACCGCTGCACCCTGGAATCTTACTATTATTGATCTTGGAAGGGCTGCTGAGTCCATAGACCTGGCCACCAGTGACTGGTGTGGCCCTTTCAGTCCTGATGTTCACATCTGGCGGTAGATTCTCGGTGGATTTGGTTTGTTGTCCTCCATTGCTCTTGAGCAGTAGTGTAGTCTATTTGATATGCAGGTATACGCTGTATACCCGCTAGAAAAGGTAAAAAATGTCCTATACTCACTTAAAATTGTGAGATAATACGTAACAATATTGTTTTGTGACAGAACTTTCACACTTTCATTTATAAATTCTCTCCATGTGTGTTGCAAAGCACTGAATTTTGGGGCTACCGTGGCCTGTGCCCGGGATCTGACGTCACCTACCAAGCAACAACACAGCTGCCTGATGGTCACTCAGCGTAAGTTTCAAATCAAACTCAAACTACACTCTTGGTGTTTTCGTAAGCCTGCCCCTTAAAGGTTCAGTGTGTAATATTTCTGAGGATCTATCAACAGAAATGCAATATAAGATCCATAACTATGTTTTCAGTGATATGTAAAGACCTTACATATTTCAACTACCAAGCAAGCTCAGTTTTTGGCCTCGAGGAGTAAACAGAGCTTATCAATGGGTCTTTGCAGCACATTAGTTTTGGTTTGAACCAGAACACTGTGAAACGAGGCCTTTGGGCCCTGGGAAGGTCTGTATCACACAGCCAAGAGGCCATGAGTTCCCGGGTGTAGTTTTATCCACTATGACTGCTATGCAGTGTTGGGCAAGCTACTTGGAAAATGTAGTGAGCTAAGCTACTAGCTACTCTGCATTAAATGAAGCTTCACTACAC